>CABFWB010000148.1:233087-246190 GCA_902151455.1 Timema bartmani | reverse complement strand
AGTTAAAGAAAGTTACGCCACTGGACAGGGGAGGCATTTAAATCATCCCTACCTCCCTTTATCTCCCTGTGGAATTCATCTCATTCCCACTTTAATAAATGGGAGTGTGTAGTTTATATAGGCTACTCTGTTTCCCTTGCGCATGAGAACAGAAATAAGGCTTAGGAGACTCCAGTAATATAACTATGCCACATTTTTAATTATATGTTTTGAAATATGTTTTTAAACTTTGCTATTTAATAGTAAATGTTAAGACTTAGATATTATATTAATAATTAAATATTAATGAAATGTATGGGTTTAAATTGGTTGACAACTAAGGATATTGTGATAATTGAATTATGTTTAAACTTTATGAAAAGTCAAGTTATACATATTAATAACAACATGTGCTATAATATGAGTCAAATGTGGTAAGCTAATAACATAACATACACATTATTGATTGACAATCATTTATAAGTGAAACTATAATAATTATAATAAAAACAATTAGTTCACTAAGTAGTTAAAATATAGTGTAGAAGTGTGAGTCAATTGAAAATGAACAAATTGAATGATACTATACACTAGGATTGACCAATTGTTTTGAATGAAGGTAACAAACAAAAATATTAATTGTCAACCAATTTAAACCCATACATCTCATTAATCTTTAATCATTAATATAATATCTAAGTCTTAACCTTTACTATATACTACACTCCTTACGGAAGATCTTTTTAGAATGTTTTCTAAAATGTTTTGCTATTAAAATTATACTTTACTTGGTCCCTATATATAGCCTGATTTTTATAGGAAGCCATTTATTTGAAAACTAGAATCTCATGCTACCCACCATCCACCATAGCGTATATAAAAATATTAAAAGTATTTATATTCCTTGTGGGTTTGATTAATAATGTAAAGAGAAATTATATAGTAATCCATAAGTAAGCCTAAGTATGTATTATTCAAAAAAAGAAATCCATGGCGTATTGTCCGAGCAGCCACCGTCTGTTGACCAAGATAGTGCCAACTCCTGGGTATATAGGGTGTCATGTGATCAGCACAACGAGCTCTCCAGCTGTTAATTCAATTTTTTTTTAGATCGGAGCAGTTACTTTATCATTAAGTAGCTCCTCATTTTGTCCTCACGAGGCTGAATTGACCCCGTTGCAGTCCCAGTGCTTCACAGAAAATCTATAAGCGCCGGGGATAGAACCCGGAACCTCTGGATTTGTAGCCAGGAACTCTGACCACTGAAAGGTTATGTATCTTTCGAAACTTTTGATAACTTTTTAATTAATAAATCAAATGAGACATACTCGCTTCGGTGGCCGCATTGTCTAACGCGCTACTCTCACAGTAGACCAGACTGCCGATGACAGAGATATCGAGGTTCGAACCTCAGTCGGGTGTACTGAGAGTCGTTTTCCAAAAAAAAATTCCACTCTCCCTCCACGCAAATGCGAGTACACTTTTTAAAAAAATATAGCCTTCTTAAGCCCTAAAACCCTTAGCATGAATTCTACAGTGTCAAATTTAAATGTCAGTCAATGTTAGTGGTCTGAGCTCTAAAGTGTATTTCCTATAAAAATCAGAATTTGATAAATAATAAAACAGTTTTGAAGAACATTACTATGGTGGTGTTTGTTAAAAGTAAATTGAAATACCGAATATAGGGTTTCTATTTAATTAAGATAAATGGTTGAAAAAAAGATGAACAGTTCAAATTCCACAGAAGGAAATCAAGGATGTACTAAAAAAAATTGGCGGGTTCCAAGCGGACCGGGACTTACAGCTAAAGCGGTGAAGTAAAGAATGTATGTATTTATTATTAGTAAATGTAATCTCGAGGCCATTTCAGCTAAATATTCGATAATTACGTCACTATTGATTCCACTTAAAGAATCAGCTTCTACTTTCAATAATAATTGAGATGGGCAAATATGATTCTAAATTGTTGGACAATAGCTAATTAGTTGGGAGTCAATTTTTGAAAATATTTTATTTTGTAAAATTATCCTTCGTCAGCTAAATGTGTAGATTAAAAATTTAAAAACTGATAGTATTCACTAAACCATTGGTCTTAGGTTTGGTTTAAATTTTTTTATAAAAAAGACAAAGAAACAACAAAACGGGACGGTTTTACATTTAGTGTTATCTTCTATTTTAACACCCTCTGATTTACTCAAATTTTATAAAAAATAATCATTAAGAATTAAATGGAAAATTTTATTTTAGTCAAAAGTTAAATTCTTATTTGCGGCAGCCAAAATCAAACCGACCTACCTAGTTCATCCCTATTAGAAAAGTCACTATAAAAAACATTTAACATGTTTTGCTGTTACTTGCGAATTGCGATGCTCAGTTGTTGTTTTCGTGAAAAGGTCAAAGGACGCGAATAATATGTCCTCCCCCTTCGACCCCTTCTAACCGACTAACAGAAGATGGCAGTCATCTAGTGGAAAAAAAGGGATGCACATCGATCGAATAACCTCAATGATTTACATCAATGTTCCTTTGGATAATTGTAACATTGATGAGAAAAGAACATCGTCTGCCATTTAACAAACAACGATGAAGAAAATATTGAACCTTCAACATAGATGTTTCGATGTTTATCCCTAGGGTAAGAGAAAATAGATTATAATATACTACAAATTAAAGTTGACAATTTGTGTTCATTTAAATGGATCATAATGTCCTACCTTTTGATGATGTTGAAAGTAGTTATACTGAGCTGTGGATTGAACACATTAGGTTAAATAGATGAAGGCGAACGTCTTCTTTCTTGAGATAAGTTCACTATTTTAACAAAACATTTATAAGGACGTATTAATCAGCAAGAGTATACTAAAAGTGCACTGGTGTCTATAGAGAATTGGGTCGAGTCATTCAAACACAGGTGTTGCCCACGGAATATTCAAAAGGTTACAAGAAAAACGCACGGTAACCTTTTTATTTTGCGGATACCATATAGTACTAATATCGAAGAGCTTTGCAATAGTAACAAATATCGAATAATACTAATAATGGACGGAGTAATAACAATTAAATACCGTGTACAGTGCGAATAACAAAGCGCTCTTTATTGACAACAGAGACTAACTTTCGAATTTCGAAAAATAAAGTGGTGGAATCTAGTGGCGTGGTGTTGCAAGCAACCGCGAAATTTAAATCTCACCATTGTAGAATAAACAATATTTTTTTAATTTGTTTGTGTATTTATTATTGGATACTGACCAACAAATTAATCAATTGCAGATAGTTACATAGTCAAATAAAATGCAAACAAATTAAACGTTACTTAATGAAAGTGAAATTATATACTTTCAATTTAGGAGTATAACTTGGTTTGACAGTCTAGAATATTATATTCTCCTCTGCTAGAATTATTGTACACGAATGAATTCTTTAGCTTGATTGTATCAGGGAGAGCCACAAGTGGGATTTTTATAAATCTCTGGTTAGTTTTTGGCCAAAAGTATTCCCAAACAAATAGAATAAACCCGCTTCAGTGTCCGCATGCTCTAACGTGCTACTTTCGCAATAGACTATACTGCCGATAACAGGGAGATCGGGGTTATATCCAGGTCGGGTGTACTGAGGGTGGGTTTCCCTAAATGGTTTTCCACTCTCCCTCCTCGTGAATGCGGGTACACTTCCTCTAAATTAAACCTTTCTAATCCCTTAGTATAATTAGGCCTACATCGGCGTATAGCCCAAACGAGTAGTAAGACGTGGTGCTAAAAAAGGTCATGTTATGTGTAGTTGAATCATTTTATTACATAAAAACTAATTATCATATTGAAAGGGCATTGAAATTTTTGTTGCTACCAAAAGCCCCAAATAACAATTTTGAATATAAAATATATTATTTTAAAATACTAACATAATATATATATATATATATATATAATATATTACAAACCATATTAAAATAAGCACAAATACCTGTTGTCATCACTCTTGATTGGCGGTGATGTGGAAATCAAGGTTCAAACCCCAGTCAGTATTGGGGCAAATTTTTTTAAACCATTACCCAATCTCCTTTCACTCATATGAAGGTACACTTTATTTAAATTATACGGTCCTTATTCTTACTTCGTTAAGTGTAAAGTATGCAGATAGTTCAATCAGATGGTAAAATGAACAAACCCAAACACACGAGTTAAATCTAAACTTGTAAAGTGAGCTATATTATAAAGTTAAATATGAATTACTTTCTTAGAGTGTATAGCTTCTTTGTTTTAAGTGACCTTTAAAAATTATAATTTGTGCGTTTCACAAGGTGATAAATACACCTAATAATTAGTATGCCCTTAGGTATATTTGAATGAAAAAGTAGAGGCTTCAGTCTAAAAAATGTAGATAAACAGCCGGAGGGCACACTGTGCTGGCCACATGACACTGTATCTGCAGAAGTTGGCCCTGTCTTCACCAACAGACGGAGGCCACTCGGTCAGTATGGCTGGATTGTGGGCTGACACCACCATGGAGATAGGTATAATCACAAGACAGTTGATGGACCCAGAATAGAAGGTGGAAGTAACATACTAACAGGCATTAAATGTGTCACCAAAAGTAACATCTGCACCCCATTTATTCTGAAAGGTAGCGAGCAGTCTTACCTCTACTGGTTACAGTATGACCCTATCTTCTAGCCCTTTCGGGGTAAAGAGAGAATATAAATATACTAGAATCGCAACTATCCGGCCTAAAGTGGCAGCATTCCAGGCTGGATAGTACAGAATCCAAGTGTAAATAGATTTCAGTATGGGTTTGCCTCGTGTAGCTACGCCTCGTGCACACCTCCCTTGACATATTTTCTGTTTCCAGCCAAATAAAAACACTGCTGCTATCTACACCGACCAAACATATGCTACTGGAATAGTACTGTATTGTATGCCAACCACATATATAGTAGCTATGCTTTGGTGTTTTCAATATAACAGTTGTAAGGTGTTTGCAATTGCTTTTTTAATTATTTACTAGTGGATATGTATTGATTTGTTTATTTTAAAACACACTTTTTAACATAGAGAATCAGGCCAGATAATCACGACTCTTTTGTATAAATAAAGGTGTATTAAGATGTTAGTAAAAAAAAATATGTGATGGCAATTTATTTTAGAAAAAAGATTTTATTTGTCATGGTTTTTAAAAACAACTATAAATTCCAAACACCATTAAAACATTAACAATTACAAATATCTAAAAATACATATTAAAATTGTATCACAATCATAATAATAAAAGATGACAATGAAAGAAAATCTGCAGGAATAAAAAAGATTAGACAATCAAGGGTATTGATTACAAACATTCTTAATATCTACTATACTTATTTTACACATAAAAATTGTTTTTTTTTAAATATCACTTTCACTCTTAATATACATTTTAATAAATAATTGAGATTTATGATAGTAAAAAACATGTACAGCAGTGTCCAGACTAGAAGAAAACAGCAGACTGAACAATGTTCACAATGTGGACAGTTTTTCGAGCATTTCTCTGATACAAAATTTGTTTGTTGTTCTGTTCAACCCCGATCCACCAGTTGTCCGTCCATTTCAGGGGCGCCGGAAAGTTTTTTGGCCGTGCCGGAGGAGGCTAAATGACTATGTTCATTCTAACCTAGGTTGAGTAAAAAAATGTGAGCATAACTTAGCACCACTACCACTGAGCCACTAGTTGATAAGCTCTGTGTGTATAAGTGGTGTATGTAGTGTAAATATACAGGTGTTCGAAAATTCACTGCCCAAACTGTACATATAGCTTGTTTGAACCAAAAGTTATACAAAATCCCTATACACCTACATCTGGGATTCCCCATAACCCCCTTTTTCATATAAAGTCCTGGCTACATCACTGGCTATGGTACAATGAATTGAGATGCCTTAAGCAAATGATTTACAAGCATTATTCAAGTATGTTTAAAACCTTACACTTCCTGAGTCCTTAAAATATAATTAGTTGCAGACAAGGCCGTAGCCAGCCAATAATTTCAGGGGGGGGTTTGGTGGGCCCATCCCCCAATTGACGGAGGCTAGAAAAAATTCTAAATAAAAAACTGTTCTAGAAGCTATCTGAAGTGTTTTTTTATGGCAACCTACCCCCTAACTATTGGAGGCTAGGACAAATTTTAAATATTAAACGCCTCTAGAAGCTCTCTGAAGTGCTTTTTATGGTAACACAGCCCCCTAATTTGTACTTGTACCTTAATTTTGATATTGTTTGAACCATAAATAAAGCCATATATATTTTGTTCATAAAATTTCGGGGGGGGGGGGGGGTTTGAACCCCGAAAACCCCCCCCTGACTACGGCCTTGGTTGCAGATAGCCCCACACATAAAATTAAGAAAAACTTAATGGATTGATTTTGGGAAAAGGACGCAGTGAACTGCAATTAATATTAAAAACAAGCTCAAGATAGTTTATAGATGCATTCAATTTTCAAAATAGAATCTTCGGGGTGGACCAATAGACTTCCCTTTGTCTTGGGAAACCTTCTTATTTTAAAAATATATATCAAAGTTTACACTTGAAAATATGATTCTTCTATTGCCCCCTCCCACACCGCTCCCACCCCACCTTCTATACTTCATTCTGGGCTATACCACTAGGGAGAAAGTGATAGTAGAAAACTTAAATCTTATTTATTGGCCTTAACTAAAACAATAATGAAAGTATTATAATCTTAACAAGCATGTAAGCATGCGTACAAATGGGTGTACAATGTCATCAATAAAATAAAATTTAAACTAAACCAAAATTCATCTCTAGCATATTTGAACTAATAACAACACCAAACTTTTAAAAAAAATTGACAATTCTCACATTGGCACCTGTCAATTCAAGTATCAACCTTTAGTCCTGTTAAAAATTTCTGTTTGGTTGGTACACTTATAAATATTTTTTAATTTTTACTCAAATCAGCAATGAACTTCTCATCAATCATCAAAACACTGCTAAGGTCGGCAATAAAAAAAAACTTTTTTGCCTTCTGTAAATTAAAACTCAACCCCTTGACAAGCTGTTTTTGACAGTAATACATCATATACAAAACTTTCTTACTAAAGCCAACATTTTATTTTATTCAAGCACGTTTAAAACTTGGGAGTGAAAAACCATTTTGGAAAAAAAAAAAAAACCTCACCCAACCTAGATTCGAACCTCAACCTCCACGTAATCTGCAGTCTAGTCTACTGTGAGATTAGTGTGTTAGACCTTGCTGCCAACGAAGCAGTTTACATGCATATATTGATTACATTGATTGTACAGTTATACCATTATAAAATCTGAGCAAAATAGTCGATATCTTAAGCAACGTGTACACTAGGCGAACAAATGGTAGTGAATGCATTCGGTAAAATTTGTTCTGAGTTTGGTTCAAAATTCGTCTTGCATTCCACGCTAAGCAAACCAAATGTTTTCACGGATGTTCACTCACTTTCGCTGGTTGTCTAGTTGAAGCTGTTCAGACTAGGAGAAGAATAAGAAAAGGGCATTGGTGGATGACTTCACTTTTTAAAAGTAGAGAACGGTATATGGTGGGACATATTTAATGCGTGATCTTAGATTCAAGATGGAATATGAACTGTTTCAAAATCTCTGCAGAGTGAACTCCTCTGATTTTGAATATTTGTTCCCTCAGTATTTGTAGTTTTCCTGACCGAAAATTTGTCCAGCAAAAAGAGCATGCTTTTAAAAGCAAACCAAGTAGGCTTATAGGCTTCATCAGCACCATAGCCACCAATCAGTTTTACATTCTTGTTTTTGACGTTCACGTCAAAATGAACTCAATAAGGATTCAACTTTCTTTTTCACTTCATTTGGATCACAATTGAATGGTTCACTTATTTCATTCCAGGTGTCTAGTTTTCTACTCTTATAATCACTGCGTGTCATATTCCAAGGGCACTCATGTTCGCGGTATAAATCAATGAGTTGTAATACAAGAGTATTACTCCACTCCATAGCCACACATAGAAACAATTTTCTATTCAGTTTGCTGTCGATGGTCCCTACTGAGTACACACTATAAACAGTTTGCTAGTGATCACCCTTGATGTACCGACAAATGAGTTAACCTTTGCGAAGGCGAGCAAATGCATTCGGTGGTGTTTGTTTAAATGTACACATTAAACAAAATAGTTTGTTTACCCTCGCTCACCTAGTATATACGTGGCTTTATATACATGCTAGCCTAATATCACAGATAGCTTCCAACAAAGATACTGATATTCAATTAAGATATGAGCTAAGCCCTGATTTTCATAGGAAATCCATTTTCAACCAACATTTATTGAAAGTCACTAAAATTTGGCATTCTAGAAATATGTTTTATTTAATTTATTAATTAAAAAGCTATCAAAAGCTTTCAATAATACTTCCTTATCAATTACTTTATGTTTTATCTTTACATCAGTAATTAGATGGACTAAGATTACAAATACAATTGTAATTTTTTTATTTATGTCATTGTGTCAAAATGAGTTTCCATGAGTTCCTATGAAAATCAAACTCTTTAACTATGTCACAAGATCAGTTCATAGCAAACAACCAAAGATTAAGACGTTAAGGCCCAATATTACAATGTCTCATCAAAGTCCTCACAACTTAACTGATCATGAAATCTATCCGTTGATTAAACTTGGCGTTGTATTTTACAATACTAGTTTTACGTGCTCATCAAATTACGAGAAGGTGTCTTCCATTAGTTCTTACGTAAAACTTATCAGAGAACAAGATTTGTTTCAAGGTTTTTGATTGGCTTAATTTGACCATAGAGAATATAAACAAGTTATTACAACATATATGGAGCTGTACGGAAAACAAATCAAGGCAAACTCTAGTTGGTTCAATTTATCACGTCAAGTCTTTGAAAGGTTATCTGATACCATTTATTTTATTTTTTATTTATTTTTTTTGTTAAAATGTCTGTATAAAATAATAAAAGTGAACAAAGAGTAAATTTTAGCAAAGAAGAAAAAAAATTTCTATTAGAATTATAATAAAATACAAACAAACTGTTGAAAATAAACCAACCGATGTAGTAATGTGGAGTTGTCACCATCATACAATAAATCACTCCTTTCAAAAGATAAATAAATGTAATCTCACTTTAATAATCACAATCACCTTGAAAACAGTATGGTGGAATGTTTAACATTGTTAATATGGATGTTATGACTACTAACCAGAAGGAAGACCTCTTGTTAACTTAACAAGCACTTTTACCTAGACATTAGAGCTAAAGGAATATTGTAAAATCAAAAGTAGTAGTTGTTATCACTTAACCTTATGTTAAGCCCTAACGAATAAAATAATGTGACATTGTAAGATCTACCCAATTGTCTCTTGAGGCACATCTTATTTAAAATATTAAATTACAGTTCAGTGAATATATTTTACTGATAAATCTACATAAATAACATTTAGTTCACAATATTAACACATTTATCTCTACTAATTTCCTTCTTTCTTGTTTCCTTAATTAATTTAACTATTTTCTAAATTTTTATTTCACAATATCGACACTTTATTCTCTATATTTTTCCTCTTTTTTGTTTTCTTGATTTAATTTATATTTTTCTAAAAAATTTATTTCATAATATATTATCACTACTAACTATGGTATGTATGAACATTCCAAAATGAAAAGTTACCGAGATATTTTGGCGTACGGGATATTCGCAGTAAGAGAAACCATTATTAGCACTAACCAATATTTGATTAAACTAAAATACAAAGGCGCATATGATTCCTCCTCACAGATGTCAATACGTAGAATTTGAAATCTGTCAAAGACACACATATTTGATCAAACACACTTAATAGAGAATGCACATTACAACTCCAGAGGTTGATTCAAATATAAACACTCAATATAATTTAAAATAATAAAAAGGATTTGTTGACTCTTTATTCTGATAATTTTCACTTGATTTACCTTTTTTGTTTTCATAGAACTAATGAAATTAACTGTGAACAGTTTTATTTTATTATTTGTTGGAGATGGTTATACATTTTACAACACTTACAGCCATTTTATATTGATTTTAAAATTCTTATCAATCAAAATATGTTCAGAATGGTCAACCTTGGTGGTCTTGAGTTAAAGTGCTTGCTTCAGGACCCAATGTTTGTAGGTTCAAAACCAGGCGAGGTTGACATATTTTTCTTGAGCAATAAAAATCTGTAGCACAACTTCCTTCGATGGGGAAGCAAAGCCGTCGGTCCCATGTCGATTGTGGCATGTAAAAGAACACTGGAAGGTATATGAAAATACCTTTCCCGGAAAAATTGGTATGCCCTTTCACTCTTGCTCATAGAAATTCTCGTGTGTTGATAAAATCAGTCAGTTCAGAAAGAGCACATTAAAAACCTCAAATAAATAAATAAATAATAATTTAGAATGGAGGTATTTTGTTGAATTTAAATTAATTATGGAATGTGTTTATCATTATAATAAATATATTGTTTTGTATTAAGTGTTTTTGTTATTTTATGATCTGTGGTGTATCCATTTTGAAAAATGATTTCCAATTAATATCAAATCAAAAATCTCGGTTTCTTGAAAATAAGTAGGTCCTAGGCCTAATCCCATAAAGATTACCTTGGTATCAGCTAATTCAATAATGTAGAAATATAAAGATATAAAAATATGTACAATATTATTAGTAATCATGCTCCTAACATTAAAATCTCATGACATTTTCACACAGCTCACTAAATTATTTTAACAATAATATCTTAAACAGCATTAACATAAAGTGCGTAATTTCTAAGTTTAATTTGAATTTATATTAAAGTTTACACTATGTTTTATCTTATTATAACTAGAGAACAAGTTTAGACCTACCAGTATCTATAATTCTATTATTTCACTTTACAATGTGATTATGAAAGGTTGAAATTATATTCAAACAATAACAGTATTGATTTGATATTTTTAAGAAATAAAGACATTCACAAATTTAAAACGAAATTTGTTTTACAACAATCTTGAAAGATGGCTGAACTATCACAAACCTATTTCATTCTCTTTTAATGTCCAGCAGTTCCTTTTAACAATAAAAATAAGTGTCCTGGGCTGAGTGAAACATACTCACAACTCAGCTGACCCAAAAATAACATGAAAATATTGTTTCAATCATTGAGATACTTAAAAAACTCACTGTGGCTATGCATGTATTATTAACAGGGCCCGGATTGTGATGACATGTCATCACAGGGCCCGGATTGTGATGACATGTCATCTTTTTTCTAGTTCAATTATTAACAGGGCCCGGATTGTGATGACATGTCATCTTTTTTCTAGTTCATTAAGTCAAGTATATGAACCCTGCTCATGAGCCCCTTGTTAGTTATTTATTAGCACCACATCTTACTACCCGTTCGGGTTATATGCCTATGTACTAATTAAACTAATGGTTTAGGAATTAGAAAGGTTGAAATGAGAGGAAGTGCACCTGCATTTGTGTGGAAGACCATTTAAGGAGCAACCACCCTTAGTGCACCCAACCGAAATCGAACCCCAATCTCATCTTTGGCAGTCTGGTCTAACACGAGAGTAGTGCGTTGGACCACGTAGCCACCAAAGCAGGTATCCCCTTATTGTAGAAATATATATATATTTAATAGGACATTTTTGTTTAATTTGTTAACCATTTTAAGGTATTTTAGAGATATTTTAATACATTTTTTAGTCATTTTAAGGCATTTATGTCGAATAAGTATATTTTCAAATAATATTGATATTTTATAAAGGCTAACACATACATTTTTTCAACGCACAATTGCCGGAATAAGAAGCTAATGTAGCTAATGAACTTTGTATCTTATTTGGTTGTTTGTTTGTAAAATACTCATTTCTGCTAAGAGACTGCAACTAAGATGGAGAAGGTTGCACTGGGAAGGGGTAGCTAATACTTCTGAAGCAGATATTTGTAAATTAATGTTATATTTAGCAGAATGTAAGAGTTTAGTTGTTATAGCTTTTCAATGCATTTTACATTTGTAAAGTTCATATTTGATTTAGTTTTGTGCATTTATTACAAGTTTTTGTTCACATTTTTAGGTAATTTTTTGGAAATAAGAAGTAATTTTGTAGAATTTTTAGGTCATTTTAAAGGTCAATTTTCGATCATTTTTAGGTCATCAAAATCCGGGCCCTGATTATAAAATAATAGTTTCTAACAAAAAAAATATGGCCTTATCCAAGGGCACAGGAGAAGGGCAGAGGTAGTGTTCAAAATTCACGAAATGACAAATAAAATATAACTATATCAATTAGTATAAGATAAGAGTTAAATTAGATACATATCCATTCAGTTAGTGATATGAATATTTTAAGTAACATCTGGTGACAATGATTTTTTTGAAGTGTGTTGTCATTTGTACTGTAAAAATATAATAGCCTTGTTGTTTTGACTATAGCACACTCTTTGAAAGCTTTGAATAATGTAAATACTGTATTATTTTTTATTATTTCACTTCCTCTCACGGCCACAGGGGTGTAGTCCCAAATATATCAGTACTGGAGCTCTTCATTTCTTCATTAGTGGTGTTGGGTTGGGAGAATTGGGGCGGGGGAAGATTTGTATTTCTCTTGCTCGCATCTGTGTTTCGTTATGGTTCAAAGGGTCATTTATCTAGTGTAACTATAATTAATTTAATTAAATTTCAATTTACTATTAATTGAAACGACAAGTTTCAAGCATCCATATTTAAAGACAAACAAACTGATAATCAATCAGCCAGATCACTGTGCCACACTCAAAACCAGCGTGTCCGGAGATCCGCTCCACTACATCCTGTCCAGCCACCAAGATAATTTTCTTTTAAAGACATGAGTTCACTCAACACCCCTCTAAAATTCGTGGATAAGGCCATAACAAAGCATATGGTTTCAAAATATCAATTTAATGTTTGTAACAAAGGTTTCTTAAGAAATAAATAACTAAATAACTTTTTTTTTACAAATTACTATTTCTTTCTAACTATAAGGATAGAGTAGTAAATGATTAATTTAGTATGAAATCCTCTATAGACACAACTTATTTTATGTATCGCAAATTTCTTTTTGTGTTTTTTTTTTTTTTTTTTT
>CABFWB010000148.1:195017-232985 GCA_902151455.1 Timema bartmani | reverse complement strand
TTTTCACATTCATTGTTTATAAATTTCACTAACTGAACAGATATGTGTCATACATTTGAGGATTAAATAGCAGCCTTAGTCTTAATAATAAATAACTACTACTATAATTTATTTTATTTAACACCCAAATTTGTTGAAGAGCGCTGTCTTTTCAAACAATACAGATCAAGTTGAAGTAAATAAATTCTCAAGTGATTGTCTCAGATGAAATATATCTATGCATAGTCCAACTCTTCACTTAGAATGAGCTAATTAGAAAAGCAGTGACTCATAAATTCACAGAGATTTATACTTGCACTGGTTTTAGGTACTTATTGTAACCATGATGTCCAAATATGAATCATCCTTCTTGGCAGTTAATAAAACAAAACAAGATTATTTTCCTGGACTTTCGTGAAAATAAATCCATCAGCTCGAATCTAGGAAATGATTCATATAAAAATCATTGTTCTTCTTATATTTAATAAGATCAGATAAATGTCCACAAAGTTTCGATTTGTTATCGTGGAATTGTATGTTCTCATCTTTTTCACGTGGTCTGAAATAAAATAACAGATTATTATAATTTATGATTTTAAGTGGATGGTTTCAATTGTGTCTAGTTTTTTTTATCGGTGTGTCTTACTAACCCGTTCAGGTTATACACATATATGATTATTACTCTAATTGGGTAGGGAAGAGGAAGGAAGCATTTTAGAGGTAATCTACTGACATTTTCATGGAAGGAGAGTGGGAAACCATTTAGGAAAAACCACCCTCAGTAGACTAGACCAATATTTTAGCCCCAATCTCTTCGTCATCAGCAGGACAGTCTAACAGGACAATGACGCCTTGGAATGTTCACCCACTGAAACGGGTCATCTAGTTTTGATTCCTGAATATGCATATGTATACATATTTTCTTATTGATATTGTGTTGGATTTGAAAGGACATTTTTCGCTCAAGATGTAGTCTTTAATCTGTAAAATCTTTGGTTAGAGTAGTTCATAGTGTAACTATACTCAGGAAGTACCCTGAAATAATAGTTGCGATAAATATCACCGTGGCCAAGATTCCAGAACATTAAGAAACGTTTATATGGGTGAATAAAAGTCGCTCACTTTTGTGATCATAAATCTGTCGCCAGGCAGTAATCTCATAGTTTAGCCACCCTCATTTGTAACAAGATTTCACTTACAAACATCCTGGTCGCAGGTAGGACCATGTAATAGATATGGCATTGATAATATGGTTGGAGAGATCTTCTACACACTATCTTGAGTTACTTAACATGAATCATCTCTATAAGGAAAATCTCTTTTCGCTTTATGAGATAATTGTACTATATTTGGAAGAAGATACAGGAATGGTGGATATAAATATATAACATTTAGGAAGTCGTGTTGTGCGTTTCACAATCCCTCATGTGTTCCAATAGAATAAAACCAAGGTCGGGGAATCGGGCGGTGATAATCAATTTTCTTCAAGAGTCAGCCATTACTTTTTTGTCTAGTGGCAGCAGTGTAAAGTGTGAACTGTGTTCTTCTTTTCATTATAAAAGCTATATTGTGTTTGTCCCTTTTATATGTTTCTACCCACCTTTCCTGTACCTTCTTCCAAATATATTAACATGAATAATGTAATACAATTAAACTTAAAATAGACTTGTAAACAAACTTGTAGCATTGTGTATACTTACATTTTCCCCAAATGTGAGATAAGTTCATTAATATGGATTGGAAGTGTATAAATTCTACTAGTAGTAACATGAGCTAACATATCTTCTTCATCTGTAAAACCATCAAACCTAAAAGTAAAAATAAAAGTTGATTATTTCTCATATTTAAAAATAGAATAGCATAGCTAACATATATTCTTCATTTGTAAAACCATTGAACCTAAAAATAAAAATAAAACTTGATTATTTCTCAAATTTACAAATAAAATAGCATAAATGGGCTTTTTTTTTTTTTTNTTTTTTTTTTTTTTTTGCTCATGATTTGTATTTATCCAGTACTAATGTTTTAAGAAACAATATTGAGTTGGTTGACAATAAAATTTCTAAAAACTAACAAAATAAGTCTCCTCCATCATTGTGTTTAGCTTTGAATAAGTTATAATTTAGCTTACAGCTTGCAAAACAAATTAACGAATAAAGTGGAAACAAGCACTGGTCTAGAGCAGTGTTTCTCAAACTCTAGTAAGTGTACCCCTAGTGGTACGGGAAAGATTTTAGGGGGTATGCGATACACAACGGAGTGTGATTAATACCTAATAGTCTTAATAATAGTGGGTCTGCTAAACAAATTAGTGTTTATTTTGACATTATGTTATGGACTTTTATAAGCCTTTATTTCCTTCTGTTATGGCTTTGTTTAATTTATCTCAAAAGTAAGTGTGTGTGTGTGTGTGTGTGTGTGTGTGTGTGCATGCGTGCGTGTGTGCGTGCATGTGTGTGTGTGTTTTGTTTAGTTATTTCTTTCATTGTGAAGTAATAAAGGGAGTATGTTGGTTAGCACACGGTCCCAAAAGGGTACATGACTGGAGAGAGTTTGAGAAATACTGGGCTATAGTGTTATGTCTTCGCATGACGCATGGTATGCTTCGAGAGACAGTTCATATAGTGGTGGAGTCAAAGATTTATTATTAAAGTGTTGTGAAAGTTAAGAATAATCCTGAGCTCGGCAAAAATGTGGTATCAGATGCTAAGAGTACCCCTTGTGTTAAGTACTTACAAAAAAAAAAAGTAGCAATATTTAATGTTGTTGTTTATTAACCTGTTGATTTCTATGAGGAGTTAAACACAGTAACACAAACTAACATGTAAGGAATAACTGTGTAAATGTATTTTTAAGATTAATTTTTTACATTTATAAAAGAGAAAAATTGCTCAAAATATATTTATGCATTTTTTGTGTGTTGTTTTAAGGTTAGAATTGTAATAGAATAGTAAAAATTATCAGAACTGCTTAGGATGGATGTAATTTCATTGATCACATTTTATTTTCAAAATGTTTACAATAATTATTGTATTCAACCATAAACCATATTTATTTTAAAGCTGAAATGCACAAGTTTACATGGTCTATTGACACCACTTGTCTCCAAATGATTCTTTAAAAAGCATTATTTTGTTTGCATCCAACACTTAAAAATCAGAAAATTTAACATAATCCGGATTTCTGTTCTTACTAAAAAAAAATTACCGAAAAATTAAAGGCGTAGATGAAAAGATATCAGGTTTCAAATCAAAGGATTAATGAATTACAAAAGAAACTTCCAATAATTTAATACTCACATTTGTTTAATTTGTGCTTTTTCAATTTTAATTTTTTTTAGCACCACATCTTACTACCCGTTCAGGCTACACGCATATATATTAGTTACACAAACATGTTAGGGATGAGGAAGGTTGTATTTAGAGGAAGTGTACCCACATTTGCATGGAAAACCATTCGGGAAAAACAACCCTAAGTATACCCAACCAGGAATCAAATTCTCAGCTCCTCGTAATCAGCAGTTCAGCTTATTGAGAAAGTGACGCATTAGACCATTCAAACATTGAAGTGGGTTAGTTGAATTTAAAATATAATCTGTAAATGTAATAGGTATGTTACATGCTTACACCATAGTTCAGTTTTATTAAATGTATTTTGCATGTTGATTTGTCTCCCAATCAGCACCCTTCCCTCATTTATGTTATCTGCCCTCACCCCATAAGCTTTTTAGTTTGTGAACTCTGATATAGTGGATTAAAAAAAGTGTATACTAAAGCCTCTTCACATACCTGACATGAAAACACCTTTCAAACATATCAGCACTGTTGTTTTTGGTTATATAATCCAGTCCATAAAGAAATAAGGGACTGAAACATCTGTCCTTTATGTAACACACTCTGTTGCGAAACTGTTGTTGCTTTCTAGCACACTTACTAGATGCAATTACTACTTTCACCTTACTGTTTGACAATAAGTCAAGAATCCATTGTGTCGGATGGACACTAATGTCGTTGTAATTGTGCTCATCAAAACAGTCAAGAACCTGGAGTGAAAAATTAAATTTGAACATTCAAAATATATAACATATCCTTTAATAGCTTTGAATAAGCATATACATGTTCTAAAATGCTAATAAATATAAATATGTTTATTTATGTTAAGTAAAAGCGTTATCTTAATTTGTGGTGTGGTTGATTATCTCTCGATAACTATGATCAGATTTTATTATGTATACGTTACGGGTAATGTGCAAAATCTGAACAATGTCGAGATTAGCCAGGAGATATCGACATTATCCAAGTGAAATGGATAAATTCAGAATTAGAAAATAATTTATCTTATTTTCGACCTTATCCGGATAATCTCGACACTAGCCAGCAAGACTTTGATAACGTTGAATACTATTTGTAAAACTAAGCATGTGTGAGTACGGATTATATTTTGAAACGTAATTTTGATCGCTGAAATTGAATTATAGCAATGCACTAACATTCGAAATGCCTCATTTAGATTCTTTCTTTTCACCTAACCTAAACTAAAAACAAAGATTCGAAATGCCTAGTTTTGATTCTTTCTTTTCCACTAACCTAAACAAAAATAGCCTAAAATTACCTAATATAATCTAGCCTAGCCTAATCTAACCTAACTAAACTAACCTCAACCCTAAGATTTTTACATTATTCAAGTGTGGATGGATAATGTCAATATTAACCGGATAAACATTGAAAAACATTATTTAACACTATACATGTATTTTAGATAATTTCAACATTATCTGGATAATATCAACTTTATCCAAGTTCAAACTTTACCCGTAGCATATATTTATATTTCTTTAATCCCAATCTTAAATTCGAATATCGATTTTTTTTTCGAATCTTGAATAAAAAATCAGATCCTCAAACTCTTAAAAATGTTTAATATTTTAGTGAATATATTTAAAATTGAATTAAAAAATTTGTTTAAGACTAGTTGCCACTGACCAATGATATTTTGTTTGTCACATTTATTGAGTCATAAACAACAAATAGAACACTCTTTTAGTAAATTAATTATATAAATACAATTTTGTATTTTTTTGTGATTTTGCTACCCTCCCAAATTCACAAGTCTATGTGATTCCTTTTACCTACTATTTAAAATTGTTATTTGATGTCAATTGTACTTGAGATTTTTTTTAGTTTTTTTTTAAGATTCTTATGAAGATTGAATCTTTTGAATATCGTAGTATTTGAGCATCTCATCTCTAGTAATAACCTTAATTTTGGACTAATTGAATGAAGTAATCTGAGAAAAACAACATTCAAAAATTCCAACCTTTACACTTTTTAGACCATAACCTTACCTCAAAGCCAGAACTATTCAATAGCTTTCTAAAAGTAGCCATTAACTCCATGAAAGGTTCACAATCATATGCATATAGTAATAATATTCTCTCTGCGGGACTCATTACATCATCTGACTCCTTATCTGAAAGATAACAAAAAAAAAAAATTGTAATAGGAGTGTGAGAGACTCGAAAATTCGAGATCAACAAGAAAAAAAAAAATCTTGATCTCGTCTCGAAAGTATAAAATGGTTCTCAGAAATTCGAGAATTTAAAATAAAATAATATAAATATGCGAATAACTGCCTTAATAAATTTCCTAGCCAAGCCAAGTGAAAACTTATTACTTTTAACATTACTTGATAGTAAATATAAGGTTTAATTGGGAGTTCATATTTTTTTCCCCCATAAAGGAGCCAAATGTGGCAAGCCATAACCTTAGTTTGTTAAAAATGAAAGTGTTTCATTAGATGCATCATTGATAAAAATGTTGTTTTAAAAATATTTTCTTGTCTCTTTCTCGCAACTAGATATTTTTTTTCATTTTCTCATCTCGATAACATCTCGAATTGAAAAAGTGGTTCTCGCACATCCCTAATTTGTAATCTAGCTCTTTTAATAGGCATTGTTGTTGAAAGTGAATTGTAATGATATAAAATTATTACCAAGGGATTAAAAAGGGGCTTAAACGCAAAGGTTACAAGAGTTAAGTTGGTTATTTTTCCATTGCATCTTACTAATGAATTAGGAATGATAAAGGTAGGATTTAGATAAAATGTAGTCACATTTGTATGGGGGTAGGGTGGGGAACCATTCAAGAAATAAAAGTCTTCACCATACCTAAATGGAATTCAAATAAGGATCTCTTTGTCATCGACAATCCAGTCTGTTACGAAAGTGATATATTAGACTATTTAACCACTGAAGTGGGTAGCTTAGTTATTGTCAGTATTATTATATATATGTGTGTGTGTGTTGTGTGTGTGTGTGTGTGTGTGTGTGTGTGTGTGTGCATGTTTATATAAAACAAACATGTATATATAATATGCATATATACATAAATCATTGGCTTCTCGCACAATGGCGGCGGTGACAACGACAGCTCAGAGTGGCATTAATTGACAATAAATTGATTATTTTAGCTATTAGTATTTTTTTATTCTGAAACTCATAATTGTATAAACCGAAATTTTTTTCAGGCAAAGTCAAAGCTAATATTTGTTCCAAAGTCAAATCAAAGTTTTAAAGCTTTGAACACTGCTAGACCCAAGGCAAGCTTATCGATAGTTTTTTAGTTTTGTGGTTAGATAATGTTCTTTCAGTGTCGGAATCAGATATTTCAGCTCCATCAACAACTGTAAGCTTTACTCTACTATATTATTATATCAAATTTAAAAAGTTGACCAACAATGTATTTCAAACAAACAAGGAACACCAATTTTTTAATTAAACATATTCTTCTATAGAATGATTCTGTTAGATTGGATAAGGTCAAATCTTCTTGGCAAGGGCCATTAAGAATATACAAAAATATTGTTTTGCGGTCATAATTGATACCATTTTACTATTTTATTAGTGTTTTTTTATTGATATTGATAATATTTATCAAAAGTGACAGCTGCAGATCACATGACCTGACATATGAATATATGAAAGTAGATCTAGTAACTTTTATAGCTCTTTCTACAAAGATTTGTCTGAAGGAGGTTTACATTATTTTTTCTAAAGTGTACTAAGCACTAACAAGATGTTTGCACAAGTGTGTTCAATAACTTTACCCTTTACAGGCTTTGGTTCTTTCAACCAATGCTATGAATATTTGAATTATAGATGAAAATACATATTTCATCATACATTTCTTGTAGGAAGAAAAATAAGAAATTTATCCATTAATTTAGGTCATTTAGTAATTTCAAGAAACTCAACCCATATGTTTCTAACTTACTGCACTTAATTTTTTATCTAGCACCGCGTTTTACCACCCGTTCGGGTTGTACACTTAAGTACTAATTATTCTAATGGGTTAAGAATTTTTAAAAAAGGTTTTATTTAGAGGAAGTGAACCCGCATTTGCACCAAGGAAGAGTGGAGAACTATTTAGGGGAAAACCACCCCCAGTTCACCCGACCAAGATTCAAACCTCGATTTCCCCATCCTCTGCAGTCTAGCTCAACACGAAACCAGTGTGTTGGCTAACTATGCCACCGAGGTGGGGGAGGAGGGGGGTTTAATAAACTTATAATTAGGGATTAGGATTTAGGGAATGGTGAAAGAAAATTAATTGCGAAATTGAATGAAAAATTTATCACATAGTGAATGAACTAGAACTATGATAGAAATAGTGAAACTGGAGGATATGCCCCTGTTATTATGGAAGATTTTATTAAAAATGTATATTGTACTACTGATGACTGCGGCTAGCATCTACTCATAGCTCATAAACGTACATGAATCTATTTATTTTGGTGGGTGTAAGATGTTATCCCTAGTTGGTGGCTTCGGGGGTAACTGGTTGATGTCTCGACAAAGTGTCGTCTTGGGGTGACATTGTGTGACACGTGTGGGTAGGGGTAGGAAAAATATCCGCGAGAGTGTTCCGACACCGTTAGTCCCGGTAGAACAGAAGGATGTCCCGGCAACGTGAGTCGGTGGAACATGAGGAAGTCCTGAGGTGGGGAGGTAGGGTGCTGGTCCCGGCAACTTGAGTTGCGGTGGGGAGGTAGGGTGATTGTCCCAGCACGGTAAGTCACGGTGGGAGGTAGGGTGATGGTGGGAAGAGAGAGGGTTAAAACAATATTGCTCCTTCGGAACATAAGACAATTTATTAGCTCTTTTAAATACTGGCACATCAGGGTTTGGTGGCCACTCTCCGACTGACCTACTCCAGGAATTACCGCATTATATACCCTCCACTGTTGCCTGACCTTGTTCAATGGGAGAAAAGGGAGCATCCCATTAGCGCGTGAGAATGTGAGAGACAGTGGCCACCAAGCAAGCCAATAGAAAGAGGAGTTCTCATGGGCATTGAGTACAGTGCGGAACTTGTCACGAACAGCTCAGAGAGCATGAAGTGTGGAGTGGCCTAGGCAGTAGAGAGGGTGGTTGGCGCGGTTGGTGCAAGTGTGGAGAAAAGGCGCAAGGGCCGAACAGTAAGGCACAACACTGTAAAAACTATTAAATTGTAATATTAAAATTAAAAAACTTCACAGTGAATTCATAAATAATTATTTACAAGGTGGCAGATCACCGCCCTGATAGATTAAAAGGGAGGGGGTGCGTAGAGTGTAGTAGTGTATGTCTGAAGGAAGAGCGAAATACATATTTTTGTACTAAGGCAACAAAATAATAATATAGTTTAATTAGTTTCTGCTATATTCTATAGAGGAAAAATGTTACTTTTAACATGATAGTCGTTTGACAATGTTTACTGTAGTAATAAATATTATAGAGTGACTAACATTTTTGCTCTATAGAATATGGCAGAGACTAATTAAATTGGATGATTGTTAGTATTTATGTTATCGCTTAGTTCAAAGACCAAACTATAAAATTATGTAACATTCAGCAAATGATGAGGGATTTTGAATAGTAAAATGCTGAAGTAGAGAAATGATATCGCAAAATTGCATTAACAAACCGAAACTTAATAATAGCCTTGGTCTTTAAGATACTAATTAGTACAAATATAATATTATCTGCAGTCATTAAAAATAATAAATCAATTCAAAACTCGCTTCAGTGGTTGCTTGGTCTAAAGCATCAATCTTGCAATTGGCTGGACTGCCGATGTTGAGGAGAATGAGGTTTGAATTCTGGTCAGGTGTACTGAAGATGGCTTTCCTAAATGAATTCACTCTCTCCCTTCATGCAAATGTGGCTATATTTCCTCTAAATTCTCTTTTCTATTTTCTTACCATTAGTGTAAATAGCCTGACGGTGTAGTAAGACTCTATACACCAAAATGAGTTTAAAATGTATCAAATGATTATTTAATTAATACTTTTTTTATTTGAGAACTTATTGCATAAAACTCTTTTTCAAAATCGGCTCAAACGATTTTGAACAAAATTCGTATCTTGGCATTGTTTAACATTACAAATAAAATTGCTATTCTCATTTTTCCATGAAAATAACTTTGAAGGTACTTTAAAAACACAGAAATTTCCAATTTTGATCACATTTCCGTAGCTATTTGAGATACAAAATTACTTATTATGTAGGACTTTTAAAAATAGAAATCTTTTATTTGACATATATTTGTATTGAACCAATAGTTTCTAAGCTATAAGCGATTTTTTTTTTTCTCTCTTTGAAATAGTAAATTGATTGTTTTAATCTTTGGTAGACCAAGATGTTCTTCTTTTCTCAAAGTTGGTAGAATGTTTAACAAAGTCTCTTATTTTGTTTCCAATTTCTCAAGAGTTCCAAGCATATGTCACCATTTTTAGATAAAGGAGCAAGAAAGTTTATGCAGTACCAATTATTTTTATTAGTGAAGAAATCACTGCGATCAAACATTGTTTTGAAAATTTATTGTATTGTGTAGGAAAGTGGTGATGTTTAGATTAATAATATTATATATTTGAAGACTAAATCCTTATAAAAAATATACATGGTCCAGTGAAGGAAAATTGTGAATGGAGAGTCAAAAGAAACAGATAATTATACCAAGACCAGTCGGTTATCGGTGAAGCGAAGGGAAGGAAAATACTATGGCTTGGACATATGCTCAGAATAAATATTAATAAAGGAGATAGGAAAGGTTTTGAGGCCAATATAGAAAGATCACGCCCAGTGGGCAGATCTTGAAGGTGATGGGTGGACCTAGTGGACGAAGACCTTTAAGAACTATGGATTGAGTATCCATCGGAGACATTAGTCAAATGCAGACTCTGGAGGATTATAGTGAGCAAAGCCAAAGTCCACTTTGGATGGCAGAGCCTTAAAAAAATATATATATATAACCACTAGGCCTATAGCTAGATTTTTAAACAAATAAATGTTACTCTATCCTCATAGTTGTCCTTATAAAGTAAATAATTTTTAAAAAAATTAAGGATGATTTGCATAGGTTCCTACTAATAAAATGGTGGGAAGGATGTTTTAGAAAATACAAACATATTTTTTTATGCAGTCAACATTGATATTTTCTACTAAAAGTGTTATAACTGCCATTAATCATATGAGTTGATGTTTAGTTTTTAGTTACAGCTATATATGTTACACATTAATAATCAGCAAAGCAAGAAAAGAAACTTAGAACATATATTTACTAGCAGATAGTATTATTATTAAGAGAAAGCAAACAACAAAAAATAGTGACGTGCAAAGTTTGAAAATTGCTCACCCTCATGAAATAAAAATGTTGATTGGATCTTGAGAACTAAGAACTGTTGAATCTCGAGGAATGTAATGGTTCTATGTCCAAAGTGTGGAGAAGTGGGTTCACAAGGACTTGTTGATTTATTTGTGCCTTATTTGCGAGCCAAATGTAATCTATGGGACTCGTGAATCCTTAAAATCACTCAAATCCTTAAGGATATTCGAGAATCAAGAATTCGAGAAAATTTTGGATTTGAGGGTCAAATCCAAACTGTCCAATAAAAGGTTTGGGGAGATTTAATTTCATAGTCTACCCTGATGCTAAGCCTCTGATATTTATTAAAAAACAATAGTATAAAAACACATTCAAATTGATTTCAATAGACAAATGTCAAAAAGGGTTTATTCTTGTCTTGAAAAAAAAGAAGGTACTAACATATAGGCTACTTGTGAAATAGAATCTAATAAACTCTGATGCTGTGTTTTTATTAATTCCAAAAAGATTTATTATAAGAGCAAGCAGGTTTGTCGTTAAAAACGATGTTAATAAGAAAAGATTTAAAGCATGCCCAAAACCACCATTTATTTAAAATATAAATAAGAGGTAGGAAAGAAAGAACAAATAAATAGCATAAATATGTGTAGCTTATCTTCAATATAATATTTCTTTTATGTTTACAAAATTGTTTATATCAATAAATAACAAGCAACACATAAAAGTACAGTTCACAAAAAAGAAGAAAATAAAACAATCAACAAAATAAAATATAATACAACAATTTCACACAAAAACCAAAATTAAAACACTTGTATAAAACAGTTTTTAGTCCCATTCCCAACAAAATAAGATATAAGATAATAGCATAGTAAAACATAAGCAAGCTTTAATAGATAAAAACAATCTAGTTACTAATTTAGCATAACAATTGACATCCAATAAGTTCACAAGAAGGAGGACAAGCACAAAAGAGTTTGGCATTTATAATTTCACAAAGATCGAAGAGAATGACTTGATTTGGAATGTGTTATGCCATGAGTGTGCCATGAGTGGCATTGAAATCTTTTCATTTTTATACATACACAATATCCATTACCAAAAGTTATAAAATTAGTAACTTTACCTCTATAAATATTGACTATTTACACAGATAAAAAATATAGGAACATTTGAATTTTTTACATCACTACTAATATTTGTACTATATAAATATGTATATATAAATAATAATGATCAACTTTATTAAAGCTATTCTATTTCATGAAAAGGCACTTCACTGACGATACAAACTACCAATGAGGACATAGGGCCAGATTCAGTCAGACTTGGTGCGTCTCAAAACCAAACACAAGATGACATCTACCTAAACTGGAATGGAATGGGGCAGTTTCCCATTTAAAACTCGCCCATTCCTTTCTGGTCTCATCTTTTGTTTGGTTTCGAGCCACACTTGAGGTGCATCAGGTCTGACAATCAATCTGGCCCAAACACTTGTTATTAAGTGTTGCCAACTATTTCCATAATACAAAATTCCCTGTGTTTTCTAGGGGGAGTATCCAATTTCAAGTCACTCTAAAAGAGTAATATTAAGAAAAAAAATTAACTTTTCATAAAAGTGACTATGGTCTTGCCATTAGTGTTTAGAAGAAAATGATATGAGCTTGATAGGGAAATTCAAACAGTTGTTAGATAATTCTGTATTTCTCAATTCCGAATCTTGAATTTTCTTTCGAATCTCGAGTCCAAAATCGAATCCTCGAATCTTTAAACGAGTTCGATTTTATTTAAAGAGAAAATATTTAAAAATTAATCAAAAAAAAAAAGTTGTTAAAAGCTTGGTGCCACTAGCAAATGTTATTTTGTTTGTCATGTCTATTACATCATAAGTGACAGTGAGAGCCCTTTTGATTAGTAATTTAATTATTTTAATAAATTGTTGTCCTTTATAGTGATTTTGTTAGGTACTTTCCTAAATACACAAGTATATAAAATTCCTTTAACCAACTGCTTAAAATTGCTATTTGAACTGCAAGTCTTCATAAATGTACTAAAGATACTTTTATGAGATTTTTATTAATCTCTCACGAATCCCAGAGGAGTCAAGGATTCGAATAGCCCATTTCTAATAGCAGGGGGGGGCTACAAAACTTTTATTATAAAATTCCCTGACTTTTCCAGGTTTTTCAGATAACATTTAAAAAAATTCCAGACCTAACCTTTTAGGAGTTTTTCTTGCTGAATGGGATTTTTTTTTTCGTTCATTATATTGATCACATATTTTCAAAAAATCCTAGGCTATCAAAGTTCAACATTATTATAAGTTCTTGTTAATTCTTTATTATTTAATTAGGTATTATTCTTGTCCTTGTGTAAATGTGTTATAGAATAAACCCTGTACCATCTCATGTTAGAATAAAATATCTAGGCAGTGCACTTTGTTAACATCGAGAAACACTCTCACTTTTGTTTAAATGTTTAGCTGCAGAGTTGATCAAACATTTAAATTCCCTGACTTTTCCTTATTTTTTATTAAATTCCCTGACTTTCTCTGTTTTCCCCGACTTCAAAAAATTTCACGACTTTTCCAGGTTTTCCCTCTTTTCCTTGTATATAGCCACCATTAATTAATCAAATATTTAAATTCTCTGACTTTTCCTTGTTTAGGATTAAATTCCCTGACATTTCCGTTTTCAATGACATTAAAAATTTCCCGGTCTGTAGCCACCATGGATAATATCATGTTGGGTTAAAATAGAAACAATTTCTAGCCAAGCAATATGTACATTTTGATTACTAGTCATTTGTTTGGATCTCGCAAGCGTTACAGTAGCTACAACAATCCACCACCATCACCGCCGGGTTATCTTTACCTCCTCCGACCAAGGGGATAAAACTTGGCTTCCTTAAAGAATCATCCCTTCTTTGTCGTGAAACTTGATGAGGATATGCCATGGTCTTGAAGTAGCAAATCGCAACAAGCACAAGTGCCAGTACCAAGATCGACAACATGACAGAAAGGATGATGTTGTGACTATCATCGGAAAAAATTTCTGTCAAGTCGTAGCTTGGTAAAGATTCGTTTAGATCTAGGGACAAAATAAAGAGATAAATACAAAATACGTATGCAAGCAAACACAGAGAGAAAATTATGTTTTTAGTATGCCTTATTTATTATAACCAGGGCCCAGATTTTGATGACGGTTCATCTTTTTTTTTTGTATGTCACAAACAATGCTCATAAGTACATAAACTCTGTTCATGATCCTCATGTTGCATGAATGTATATTTTATAGGTCAGTTTTTATCTTTTTTGGTAATTTTGGAGTTTAAAGTCATATTTATTTGGAACGAGTGATTTTTTAGTCATTTTAAGGCGTTTGTGAGATTTTTTAGGAACGTTTGAGTCATTTAAAGGCATTTGTGTTGAATAAATATATTTTCCAATACTATCGATAATCTATAAATGCATAAACGCTCCAATAAAATTATCTCACAGTTCACACACAGTCTCACAGTTGTCTGAACGAGAAGATAATGTTGGCAATGAACTTTGAATCCTTATTGTGTGTATGGTTGGTAAATACACATTCCTGGTGAAACATTGCAAAATATGAAAGGGTTGCATCGGAAGTGGGTAACTATTACTTCTGAAGAAGATATTTAAAATCAATGTTATATTTAAAAGAATGCAAGAGTTTAGCTGAAGAATTTTCATTACATTTTACATTTGTAAAATTAATAATGGAGTTAGTCGTATGCATTTCTAAGTCATTTTATAGGTCATTTTTTGATCATTTTTAGGTCATCAAAACCCTAGCCCTGATTATGACTCGGCCACAGCTGTGAACCAAGAAATGTACCTTAAAGATAGAGGGAGGCACATACCGCGTATTGAAGCTATTATTTCTGTACTTTTTTTCAATTGGAAATTTTTGAGGAACTTTCAATGTGTATACTTTTTAAATATCAAGTTGCATGCCTAGTCTTAAAAATGTTGACACATATTAATTATTCAATACTTTATATCAGGGTTAGAGAAATTATGGCCTTTTGAGGTGTTCAGTACAGCCTTTTCGCATATTTTGTCAATTATGTATTTTCATCGTTTGTAAATTATACATTCTCAAACGGTATATATTTAATTTGCTTAAAATAAAATAAAATAAAATAACTGTTTTTAAAGCTTAGTTTAATAAAGTTATGTCTATCTTATCAATCTATTTATCTAAGGTTGGCACACAGTCATATTTGGGCAAAAATTAATGTTCATGAAGTGTACAACCTTATGTGGAAACCAAAAAGTGACATTCAGCCTTCCAATACCAAAAGGTTTCTCATCTCCTGCTCTTTATTTTAGTTACACTTCTTATATTTAAATCTTTTATGTATTTGTAATCTTGGAGAAGAAGACAAGAGCAAACGCCCCAAACCCATTCGTCGTACCATTGCTCCATCATAATCTTAACAATGGTCAGCCGAAGATGTGAAAGTGTTCCATAATTAATCTGTGGATAATATTATTTGAATGCTGTGTAGATATGTATAAAGTCTGAACAAGCAAGCTGCTTTTTAAAGTTACCAAGAAACTACTCAACCAAAAAAAAAACCAGCATTGGTCCGAGGGATCTAAGGGATTAGAATCACATCAAACTTGTTCAACATCAAAAAGAAGGTCGAGGTTTGAATCTTGGTCGGTGTTTGCATTAGAGATGGGTTTTTTATTGTGTAATTTTTCTATTCTCTATCTGCACTAATACAAGTGTATTTCCTCTTTGCTTTATACTCCTCATGTTTATTAAACTTGAGAGTTTGTTTATAATATTGTGATCAACCCCTCATTTAGTGTTTCACTTACTGAGAACAAGAGTTCGCCTGCAATAGTTGGGTGGTGTTATCCATACACTGTTGACATCGCACCTGTCATCTTCTACATCCACCTGAAACATTTTTTTTTATTGGTTTTATTCCTATCATTTGGATGGATTTAATGCCTTAATTTGGTGCATAAAGATTTGCCTACATACTCCTTATCTGCATTTATTTATTTTTTCTTTGCATCTCCCTACAAAGCTAATTGAGATTGTATATGAGACTTTTAACCGGGTTTTTTAGCATCGCATCTTACTACCATTCAGGTTATACGCTTATGTATTAATTACCCTAATGATTTTAAGGATTATGAAGGTTATATTTAGAGGAATTGTTCCTGCATTTTCATGGTGGGAGAGTGGAAAACCATTTTGGGGAAAACCTCCCTCAGTACACCGGAGCAAAATTCCAATCTCGATCTCTCTGTCATTGGCAGTCTAGTCTACTGCAAGAGTAGTGCGTTAGACCATGCGGACACTGAAGTAAATACATAAGATGGTTAATTTAGCGCTTAGTGAAAAATAACAGATTCAAACTCAAACCGGTCATTTCAGGCCCTCAATGGGAATTGAAGGCAGAACTAGGATAATTATGTCGACTTACTACTGGTTAAGCTATAAGTGTTGTATTACAAAAAACAGCTTAGCAGTGACATGTTTCACAAAAAATACTCCAAAATGATTCATACCTTACAGTAATCGGAATTTAAATTTACTGTAGTTATTGTACATAAAATGTGAAAAAATATGTCTTAGATTAAATTTATAACTAGAGATGAGTCAAATCCACTATTTTATGAATCTGAATCTCCAATTTACCTTTGAATCCCAAATTCCGAATCTGAATCTTGGAAAAAAATATTAACATAATAGAAAATATAAATATAATAGAATAATAGAAAAGCCAAATAGTAACTAAATGTTAACATTCTTTCTTATAATCCATTCATTATGACATTCAGTTAAAGTGTTAAATTACTGGTCTGGGACCTGGTTGTTAAGTTCATCCAATAATCATCCTATAATTCCGAAACACCAATAAGCAATATTAAAGGTATAAAACAAATTTCCCTAAAAAAAATAATAATAATTTGAATCTCGAATCCGAAATTTTCTTGAATCCTCAAATATCCTTAAGGATTTGAGGGATTCAAGGATTCGAGGTCCCATCCCTATTTATAAACTAAACATGTAAAACCAATTGTGATTTTAGAACTTTTTTTTAAAAAATGACATGGTGTTGGGAGTTTACCATCCGTTTACTAATAATTTTAAAGTGTGAGAAAATAATTATATTGCTAAGCAGGAATTTTTAAATCATTTTTAAGTCGATAAAATATATCAAAGTTATTCTTAAGTTTGTAATTTCTGACAGCTTATTAATGGAGACCAAAAAAAACCTATATCTTAGTGAAGAGGGGACAAAATATACTGGAAAGTGAATATTAATATCATTGCAACAGTGTTCCTATTTTAAAAAGGTAATTTTTGAGTTATTATCACTAAAAAAAAAAAGTTCCTTGGCTTGAGCCCGCGATTGAGCTTTGCTGACCGAGCAGTCGCTGCCATTGGAGATGATTGTACTAACAATTGCAGATAGACAACCCGGGACCTTTGGATATGTAGCCAAGAACTCAGACCACTAGACTAGAAAGAAGGTCATTTAAACTCAGATTAAGTTATATTAGATATTATATAGGTTATACTTAACAGAATGAGGATAGTAAAGGAGAGAATACCAACGAGAATGATGGGGATGAAACTTGTAAGAAAAACAATGCAAGAGAGACTAAGAAATAGATGGGAGGAGCAGATAACAGCAAGTGTGCAAGGGAAAGGAGAGATTATACACAATTTAAAGGAAGAAGAATGGTGGAAGGATAAAGGAAGATGGAGGCATTTTATTAAACTCACCCGGCCACAGGCTGTTGTTGTTGTTGTTGTTGATGTTGATGATGATGATGATGATGATGATGATGATGATGATGATGATTATGATTATGATTATGATTATTATTAAATTATATATTTATTGAAAGTGATATTTTAATAATCCAAATATTTGGGTTTACACATCCAATTCTATTCTGTTTCAAACCGTTTTACTTGAATATATTTAAAAATCAATTTGTAATAAATAAAATGATAGAATAGTATGATTGGGATTGGGCGGTGACAATCAATTTTCTTTAAGAGGTAATGACAGCCAATGTCCATAGGCAGCAATGTAAAGTGTGAACTGTGTTCTTCTTTTCATTGTAAAAGCCATATTGTGTTCGTCCCTTTTATATGTTTTTATCCACCTTTCCTGTACCTTCTTCCAAATATAATAGGAGAGTATGAAAATAATAGAGCACAAATAAAAGTAAAAACCCTAACACATATTTATTTACAGACACTTCAATATTTTGATGCTATAATAGCACTGAAATATGTTTACCGACACTTCAATATTTCGATGCTATTATAGCATTTTCCTCAAGAAGTAGTAGACCTGAGCAAGATGTTATAAAAGCGTCTAAATATTAAAGTCTGTGTAAATATGTGTTAGTGTTTTTACTTTTATTAATGCTATATTATTTCTCTACTATTCTATCATTTTATTTATTACAATTTTTTTTGATCAATGCACTTTATTTCATACATAATACTGAAAATTCAGTGATTTTAAAATGTAGACATTTTGCACTGAGGTATCAATATTTGAGAATAAAGAATATGAGTATTGGTAGTGCATGTCAATCAACTAAATAACTAAATAACTAAATAAAACATTGCTTGAAAAAAATACTCACAGTTATACAGTAGTTTCCAGCACTGACATTTTGCACATCACAAGTCAATGTGTACAGGTCTGCATTCTGTGGGTAGGAAACAAAATATTTTTGTTAAAAAAAAAAATAGGCCTACTCCAGTTTTTAAGATACAAATAGAATTAAATAAATGAAATGTAGCTTAGTAATAGAACAGTATATGTCTCAAGAATTAAAATAATTCTATGCAGAATCTTGCAATTCTTGGAAATATACTCTCCCTTGTTTCGAAGAAATAGAACATTGACTTTTTAAATAAACCACAATATTATTACTTTTCAAGGTATTTTATTTTTTATATAAAAAGGAAATATTCAACAAACTAGTCAAGTCTGTCATCTATTGACAGACTTCACACTTTAGTATGTAGTCAAGGACTATCTTAGGCAGTTCTTTGAGAGGAGCGACCGTTTTCATGGTAAACATATAGCTTTCAACCTAACGAAGCACACCAAATTGATAAAAATTCTCATTAATTTTTTAATAATTTCAGACAAGAAAAATATTGTGATGTTTCGTCAACCATGGAAAAAATAAAAAATAAAAGTGAAAACTATAGCAGGATTTTAGTAGAAAGGACCTTTAGTAAAAATACTAATACACATTTTTTTATTGATAATATTTTACTTTATTATTAGTTTTATTTTATAGGTACCAGGTATTAATAATATCTACCAAAGATGACGGCTGCAGATTACAGGACCTGACGTATGAATACTTGAAAGTACTAATAACTTTCCAAACTGTCAGATAAGATTCCTCCTATGAAAATTGGATTGCATAAAACAAAAAAATCTTTGTTAATTTGACTGTAATTATATTCATTTTTCTCAAGTACATTCATTTCTATCAAGTACTTTGAATAAACAAGTGTATAAAAGTGATCCGGTGTGCACAAAGCTCAAGCAATTTTTTATTTTATTTTAGGTAATTTACATGCACTTTCTGAATCGAATGATTATAGCAGCCAGTGACTTATAAACTAACTTTAATCCTTTAATCTAGAACAGAGACAACATCCGGCCGTTAATTCATCACTGTGAAAGGGGAAATCCACATTTCACCAACTATACGTTTCTCGGCTACGCCAGGAATCAAACCCGGGACCCTCATCTCGATCAAAATCAGTTGCGCTTTTATTTACTTATTTTATATTCAGCCTATTCTGTCCCGGCTTTTTATACTTTGAGTATTTATTTCAACCTTGAGTGGATATCAACACTAGATTTATAGCTTTCAAGGAAGGTAAATTTCTATTTTCTTAATTGAGGGCCACCTTGGACAAGCTTGTTCATATGTCTAAGCACATTGTAATTAAAGTTATTTACTTAGAGAAGATTAGAGTCTTGCCTATGGAAGAGGAGAGGAGGGGGTGGGGAGCAGTTAGTCCATGGCCCCTTTTAATGTCTCTTTAAACGTTGTTTTTAATTATGCAGGCACATATGTAAGAAATAAGTATTTGGTGGGAGAAGGACGCTCTGAACTCAAATTAAAAAACAAACTCTATATAGCTTCTATTGGACTAGAAATCTGGGCTTCTGTTGTGGCCAATCAAACTAGAATGGCCAGTTTTATTTGTATATTCACTGTTTCCCTCATTTCGTTGGTCTATTCTTGCAAATTATAAGTTGAAAATAGTGTAATTTTTTATTTTTTCAAATCAGTACAGTTGGTTTGAAGTTTTATAGAGGGCATCACAGCTCTACGCACAGTTTTTTAAACTATAGTGAAGAAGAGTATTGGAACAAAGGTAAAAACTTGATAATTTCTATCAATGATAGTTAGTGCATGCCGAGTTTGGTTGTTTCTATTCAGAAAAACTCCCTCGGCTGTCGCGAACACAGTTAAGGAAGTTAATAAAACCATCAGATTTCTAGAACTAAAAGCTAAAAGGAAAGGAATTCTTACAAAGTTTCTCGAGTCAGCGAAGCATTTCAAGATTCCTGACTGTTATAAACACTAAGATTACAGTGTTTTAATTATAAGTTCTTCGATGAGGCTTACAGTAAAGCTTGTGAATAAAATTAAATTAAAATCGCAGCAGTTAAACAAACACCAGTATCGTGATGCTTTTACTAGAATTGGGAAAACAAAAATTTTCAAAAACAAAGACCACCAAATGGTGTTCTAAATAACCTTCACACCAATTGGAAAAAAAATTTTAAACAAGTTAAAAATGATCTTATGCCACAAGTTAGGTTTCATGAAACCAGTCACTTTTGTAATAAAACTGCCTTAAAATTCCTGTATAGTAGAATATTTAAATCCTTACCAAAATACACTCCGTGGCATATTTTGAAGAGCGAGATCTGCATTTTGTTTCCTCCTCGGGCTAAAAACATAAACCCGGTTGTATTAAAACAATTCAAAATTAATCAAATAGCTTTATTGTTAAGTAAGATACAGGTCCCTCCCTTGTAACAGCATTAAGACAATAAATAATATTACACTTATGAACAAATCTCAAATATGTAACTAGCTTATTTAGCAGCTATTTCAGAACAAGAATAGCTAAATAAAAACACAAAAATCCTTGCAAATATCAACTAAACTTACCATATATGAGCAGCACATTACTTCACTACCTGAATCTTGACAAACATCTTTTAGATCAAAGTTGATCTCATCACTTAATTTGATACTCAGCTGATGGCCTCCAACATCACGGTCAAAACTGAATATTAATCGTAGCATCCTGTTAGAAAAAAAACCTTCCTGATATTAGCTCAATTTGGGTACAATAACACTTTTTCAATAAAAGATAACACAATCATTTATTAGATTTTAATAAAATTGTCACTAACTCTATTTTTTTTACCCTTTGTTATTGCCACATCCATAAGAGGTTTACCTGCTAAGAGTGTCACAGCTATTTGATCCATTTTGTAAGGTTGTACAAGAAAAATCGCCAAATGATTATTTATTAAACCATTTTTTCAGATTGTTCTGTCAACGTATATTTTTCTTTAATAAAGGGGAATGTTATTGTTCTAGCGACCTAATACATTCCTACCTTATCTAGTGGGTAATGCCAGAACTAGCGCAAATCTGGGAAACCAATCAGATCGGCTCATCGCACAATTAATGGTAGAAGATAGTGCCAATCAGATCAGCTAGTAACAGATTTAACAGTAGAAGGTATCTAGCTATTCAGATCAGCTAGTGGCACTAAAAGAATTTAATCAAGAAAAATTACTACCAAAAATTAAAATCATTGCTACACATACAGCAAAGGTATTGTAAAGTGTCAAGATCTTTTTTTCTTTGAATTATTATCAATGTGTCCTTTTGGCCTTTTTGAATGTTTGGCCCTCATCATAGTTCTTAAAAACCTTATAAATTTAAATAAAACCCAAATTGCCATAAGTGTCAGGCGCCTATCACCTTAAGTGAATTTGAAAAAGTACTATATACTGAATATTATGTAGAATACTCACATAGAGTTGTAGAAGTTGTGATTAAAAATAGGAGATTTCGTTAATCCAATCTTTACATAGTTTGTTTTTATGAAACGTGTAAAAGATTTATAGGATCCCTCAAATCTGTTGGGGGAGCTTGCCTCGATCTCTATTCTATAGCACCCAGTGTACACGTACTGAAATATCAAATGACCAGTCTGTGGATAAACAAATTTTTATATTAGTAATCAATGTTTAGATCTTTTTTTTTAGAGTAAAACGCTAACATTAAGAAATCTCAAACATGCTTCGGTGGCCGAATGATCTGTGATGTCACGATTGTGTTAGACTGGCCTGCTGATGACAGGGAGATTGGGGTTCGAATTCCAGTCAGGTCTACTGAGGGTGGTGTTTCTTAAAGGGTTTCCCACTCTCATTTCATGAAAATTTGGGTAGATTTTCCTTAAAAATGATTCTTTCCTCATTCCTAGCCTATTAAAATAATTGTTTAACTATCATATACACATATAACCTGAACAGGTAGCTAGATGCAACAATGTATAAGAAATCCCAATGTAGTCAAAACGGATGAAAAACTTAAAACATGACTGTGTGTTATACGAGCAGATATTAATATTAATATAGGGAGGACTTAACTTAGGCTTAGAAATATTCAATAAATTAAAAAATGATACCTAGACATAGGAGTCGAACCCGGGAACTTTGGCTTAGTATGCCAATGCTATAACCACTGAGCTATCCAGGAGTCGTCCCATTCCCAGGATCATCCTTCACTCATGTTTTAAGGCAGAGTCCATCGCAGACTTTGTTAGGAAAATTCAACATTTACCCACAAGAGGAAGAAGAAATAAAAAGCAAGTGTGCAAGTGAGAGGAGAAGAATGGTGGAGAGAAACAGGAAGATCGAAACATTTTACTAAACCGACCCGGCGACAGGCTGGAAACAGTTGATGATGGTGATGATTTACAGAAGGGATTTTATCATTTCAATAATGACCTGCAACCATGGTAACGCGGTCTAAGGAGTCAGCCTCACACTAGACCGAGTCGCCAGTGACAGGAAGAACTAGGTTCGATTATTGGCAAGGTGCAGAGGGTGTTGTTTACAAAAAATATTATTCATCATCGTGGCTTATGTTCACTTTCAATGTTAGTACAGGTGAACTTCCTCTGAAAATACACTCTCCATTCCTACTAACAGTCAGGACCTGATTAAGGCTTGTGGCCACCCTAGACTAATATACTTGTAACTCCCGGTCCCCCACCCCCTACAATCCCACTCACCAACCCCAACCATAATGTTAAGAGTAGATACAACCAATAAATACATATGTGTCTGAAATGTGTTTTATTACATGTTTTAATTTAATATAGATTATATTATTAATTAATAACTATGCATACTTGGAATACACTAATCAATAAAGATAAATTTCATAACTAAATCATGTAATAGATTAATAAATGTGTCACACAAATCCACCATTTAGTATGTTGTTGTATTGATATTGACACACATCAGGTAACCATAAAAAATTAACTTAAATATAACACTGAATTGTTTTCATTTCAAATAATCAATTAAAATATTAGCAGCAACAGGCACGGCGCCAGCCCAGCAGCCTGGGAATGATTAATTTGTCTTAGCCTTTATATTAGAAATTCAAATAGCTTTACATTAAAAAAGAATCCTAATGCTTTATAATCATATTGCAGATTTCATTTTTACTTTGGAAAACAAATTTTATCTTATTTTATTTTATTTATTTTATCTTATTTTAATTTTTAATTTTATCTTATATTCAACATGTCTCACACCCCAACAAAAAAACTTGTGGCCCAAAATGTGTGCCCCCCTCAAAAAAAAATATCGCGCCCTAGGCTGCAGCTTAATCGGCCTGATGGTTAATCAGGCCTTGCTAACAGTATAATTAAAAATAACTTATAAGGTAAAAATCAATCAAAAAACTAAAAATACTTACTAAGACGCATGTCTTTGACTTACCCTTTCACATAAAAAGTTGTCATTTTCACTGTCGTTGAAGTGAGCAATTATGTAGTTTCGGGTGGAATGTTTTTTGAAGAGATGGGGACCAGCACAGGTGCGTTCAGAAACGTTACTGACCGCAAGATTGATGATGTAGTCAGTATAGTTAGACATAATTGCAAACTCCACATCAATCTCACCCAGGTCACTGTTATTTACCACCCAGGAAACCGGATAAGGACTGCTTGGTGCTAAGGTGAGAAGTTTATCATTCCCTGATTAAAAAGTTTGTCATTCAGATAGGCGATTTGTAATTGATTAATTGTATATTTTGATATGGAATTATTTAGTATATTATACTAACTGTTAGGTGTGTGCAAAGTCCACTTTTTCAATTCAAAGCAAACTCGAATCAAATATTTGAAATATTCTCGAAGCCGAATCGAAGTTCGAATATTTTTTTGCTACTTTTTTTATATTAGAAAAAATATATTATAATTATTATTATTTATTAAGCCTCATGTATTAAATAATACTTAGAAAATGTTTTATTGCACTTATTGTTACTAATTTTCATTTTAATCTAATAAATCAAGTTATATTACAACTTACAATTCAATTACTTAGGATTTTTTCCAAATAAATATGGTTTTAATTTTATAAATGGCAATAATTGACCATAAATCTAGTATTTTAGCTGTCAATATTTTATTGACGAAGCTTCGAAGCCGGAATTATTTTTGAAGCAAAGTCAAAGCTGACATTTGTTTTGAAGTTTCGAAGCCGAGTCGAAGCTTCGCACACCCCTACTAACTGTACAGAATGGGGATCTATATGAATATGACTATTTTTTAGTGTGAATGTGTGGGCATTGGTACCTCTTTTTTAATAATCTGAATTAATGCATGAACAATTTTTAAAATAAACAAATTCATTTATTACATTTGCTATACAAGATTGAATTTGTTTAGAATTTTTTTTTCTTCGTTAAAAATAAAGGCTTTATTAGGGATGTGTGAGTACTCGAAAATTCAAGTTCGAGTTGAATTTTAGTTGATACACGAAGATTTTTTTTTTAAACTCAAAAGATTTGCAAACCAGGAATTTTCGATCTTTTTCTCGAAAATTCCTAGTTCGATTAATTTTATTCAATTTTTAAGATATAATTTAATAGCAAATAAAGTCATTCAATATTTCTTTTTATCTAATTAAAAAAACTCTACTATTTGTATTTAATTTATTTAAAAATTCCAATGTGTGTGATAGTAATTTTTTTTTCACAGAAAAATTTATAAATTCTAAAAAAAAATAATGTATGTACTTATTTATGGTTTATCCATAAATATATTTAAAAATTAAAATTGAAATATTTCCTGTACAAATATTACATCGTACTACTCGAACTAAACTAGTTTTCATGCAAACTCGACTCAATCTTGACTTAAAGTGAAAATTGCCTGCTCACACATTCCTGGTCTTTATGAATGTATAATCCTTAAATAGCTAATTTTTCATCTAATTCTCTTCCCCCCTCCCACCAACCCCCTACGGAACCCCGTGAACTAAATTATAAAGGGAAATTATAGTGGCAAAATTTGATATTTTTGATAGTACATCGATAGAGGGAGGTAAGAGGTAGCTATGAATAATATTTTAATAATATATTTAGGTTTTTACAAATTAAGTGGAATAAATAAAAAGTTATTCATTATAAATTATATTTTTTTAATATAAAAACCATTAAGAAAAGAATATTATAGATGCCATCCGCTGAACTAATTTTTTAAATTATAGTTCTTACAAATATATGCCTTCCTTTGAACACATATTTAAGTTCCTTTATGCTTTTTTGCAAGATGGGAAAATCAACAGCTCACAATTCGAAGGTAGAAGAAAATGTTGATATATTATTAAAATATTTGACACATCTCACTAAATGTGACATATTTCAATCGATATAAAATCATTTTTAGAACAGGTACCAAACCATATTTTAACAATGAATCTTTTTCAAATGACATAAATAAGCATTGATGAATTCAGATGTCAGCATAAAATAATATAATGTGCTTTGTTTTGTTTTTCCCCCCTAAAACTTTCTATTTAATTAGATGCACTTAATGGATAGAAGACCTGAGAGAGATAGGGTGTAATGAGATAGACTGGATAGAATTCACTCAAGATAGGGATAGGTGGTATACTTTTGTGAGTGCGGCAATGACCTTTTGAGTTCCTAGTGCCATGGAGTAAGTAAGTAAAGGATAGTTTAGAAATTAAAAGTAATGTTATGTGACAGCAAAAACATTAATTTAAACTTCGGCTTTACTTCGTATATTCTCTTTTACTTCACAACGCATTTAAAAAAGTTACCTTTGTACGTCCCACTAATAAACACACTTCTAGAAGCATGAATTAGAAAATTTTTACATCGGATCCACTGAATTAAAACAATAACTTTCGAAATGATTGGATTCTTAATTACAATTGAAAATCCAGTATAATGAGCAATTACAGTAGTAATACCTTCTTTTGGCATGTAGCAGTCTGGTTCATCAGGTTTCTGAAGAAAAGAACAACATATTATTAGGAATGCACTGAAGTATGAAATAACTAGGGGTGTGAAAGTACTCAAAAATTCAAGTTCGAGTCTATCTTGAAAACTTTCCAAAACTCGAAAAATTTGACTACTTAAAATTATCAACTTTATCCACAAAAAAATTGAGTTTAGTTAATTAGATTCAGTTTTGGTTGATTAGTTCATAGAAAACAGTCCCTCAATATTTCCTTTTATCTGATTAAAAAAATATAACTTATGCAGCCATTTTATATTTAGTTAGAAATCAAAGTTTGTACGATCATAATTTTTTTTTGCAAAAATTTATCAACCTAAAAAAATGTATTTGTGTTTATGGTTGGCCTTTGAAACTTTTACATAAATTTAACTTTAAATATTTGGAGTAATACAAACACTGTTCTATATTAATTGAGCTCAAATAAAACTCAATATTTCCATTCAAACTCGGCTTAATAGGGCCTTCTCGCACACCATTAAAATTAATATTTAAATTATTTTAAATTAAACTGCCCATTTCAGGCAAAGGTAAAAGTATATTAATGGAAGAATATATTTTTAAGGTGTCAGATTCAATCTTATGTCTTTCTTCTCCTTACTCAACTCACTTATGTTCACAACTCTGACCTCAAGAGCTACCGTGAGGACAGTGGTTCAACTTCCAGAAAGCCCAGTTTACTGAATAAATGATAAATAACATTTATTTTTCAACTACTGAAAATATGTTGTAATTTTCAATCAAGTGAAAAATAACAACCTGGTTGCAGGAATCGAACCCAGGACCTTTGGCTTTGTGTGCCAATACTTAACACTGGCCATCCTGGTTCATCTCGGAACCAACACTATCTTTCACTACCAGTTATTGGTAATTTTGTTTCCTAATATTGTGTAATCTTTAGAGTAAAGTACAGTAAAAAACTGAAATCATTCTGTGGTAAGATTTTGATACTTATCACAGAAGATCTCAGTCACAAACAACTGTTAAATAAAAATGACTTACGTCAAATTGAGGGAGCCAGTCTGAACACTCATACTCATGATTGCATTTTGCAACATAAACCAAGAACAACAATATAAAATGTACGTAGTGGACTAGACCCATCTTTGATAATAACTCAAATGAAATTCACAAATCAGATTATTGTTGTGGTGTGTAGAATGGAACCCTCTTAGGAGAGATAACTGTTTCTTAGGGAGCTCGGTAGCCTTTGAGTGGAAGCTGAAACAAAAATCGTTTAAAAAAAATCAATATTTACCTAATCATTTCTAAAGGCTATGAATATGAATTGAGAATCATTTTCAAAGTATACATTTATTTAACAGTCGAAATCCTCTCTATTTGAGGTTCAATTTCCTATAATTTTAATTTATAATATTTGTTTTGATCAAGTATTTGGCTGTTAAGAAATCATTCTTTAAAAAATTAAGCATCTAGCAGACAGGGTTATCTATATTTACAACTCAAAATTTGTACAATCTTGAAGCCCCATCCTGTTCAATCTTGTTGCACAGAAAATAATGTGTTGTTTGTACTAAGCCTTACATTTTTTGCCGATCTTATCATAAATATTTGTCTAATCTTTATTTAATTTGTTTTATTACCGATAGTAAAGACACACAAAGCTTTAAAATGAGTCATGGTTTGGCCAACATTGCCATAATGTGATTCTTATTATTATTTTAGAAAGATCATCGAGATGGATGGGATGGACAATCTTGAAAACTTAAAAATGCATTAAGTTCGGTACTCAAATTACACAAATAAAGTTAGTTAATGGTTATGTCAATTTGCAAACCTAAAGCAAGGTCAAAGGCAGTATTGAATCAAGAACTTTTCACCGGAGGAGAAAGGTAGAAAGAAAGTGAAGATTGGAGTGTGAGCTGAACTAACAGTTCAAAATTGAATAATAAAGGGAAAATATTGTAGGCCTGCTAAGTTTATTTAATTATTTAAATTTACATTTATATATTTTATAAGTATTTTACACATTTTGGAAAAAAAAAATATTTTCAGTGTAGTTACCGTAGATATACTCTTAGAGAAAATAAAGACATTACTTTTTCAAATTTATAAAAGTCGATGGCCCCTGAAAAATAAGTTTCATTATGTTGTTTTTTTCACACAAAAAAAAAATAAAAAACAAAAAATAATAAGACAAAATAAATTATGTTACGTACTGCATCAGTTGAAAGATAAACCATTTACATGGAGGGAGAGCGAGAAACACATGAAGGGAAAACTACCCTTAAAACACCTAGACTGGATTCAATCCTTGTTACCAGTAAACCAGACCTAACAAGACTATCACCTTCATCTGTGAGCCCACCAAAGTGAGCGAACTAACTACATAAAAGATTTAAAAAAAGTCAGAAAGGGATAGTGAGAAGTGGCACCGAGAGCTCTAGTATGTCAAAATCTTATATGAAAATAAAATGTATTGATTGAAAGTATTATTTAAATAACAAATTGGTTTGTTCTAGTGTTCTGATGAAATAGTGAATGACATAAAATAATTTATATATATATATGCTTGACCAACTCGCGAGGCCACTGACCACCAACGCATAGCCCTATGCGGAAACTCACTTCAGTGGCATTTTCATTTGTAACAGGGCTACTGAACCACGCGACCCCTTGTCATGCGTTGGAAGTTGGAAGTAAAAGAACCTAAACAGATAGTAAGACGCAGTACAACAAAAAAAAAGCTACAAGCGATCTGGATTCACACGTTGGCTGAAAGCCAACATCAAAATCTATTTTGAAATTTGAAGTGAATAGTGTAGCATTTCACAGGCTACACTTAGCAGAAATAAGTTAAGTTATCAATCAACCTCCAGAATCAGTTGCCAACTCATATTACCAAAATACCACCAGAAGCGATCGAAATGTTCTAATTTCTCACTAAATTTGAACCAAATAAAGCAAAATTTTCTGAGCATTTTTTTTAAAACGTAAATGTAAGGTATCTTGGCAAATAATATAAAAGTTTAATCTGCTTTAAGTTAATAAAGTCAAAACATGCTCGAAATATATTGCCAGAATCCTTGAAGCAAGATAAATTATTGTTGTAATCAATTAAAAAAAGATACTTCAAACTTCATCAAATATTTTGTGCCACAGCCCCGAAATCAAAATTGATAGTTTTCATTTGCCTACCTCACCTTTCTATTACTTAAAACAAACAAAACAATTTTATAAACATTCAAAGTATTTTTCCCCACTACAAAAAGCTCTAATAAGATTCAAGAAAGGGCACTTAACCACTATTTGATTATGGCAGACTCACTCTGAAAAAAGCTAGATCTATAGATGGTTAGAAAAGCCAGTTCAGCGACACTGCCCATGATGCTTTACTACGCAAACCTGCTTCAGACCGTTGGTAATCAAAATATGTGTAGGTGACCTGGTGGTCTAGGGGTAAGGTGTCAGACCTCTGTGCTGAGGGTCCAGAGATCAATCCTCGGTCCCGGCACAGATTTAACTGATTGCCAAACCCTTCCTTCACCTCTGACAAGACGTGTATTAATCACAACTTGTGAATGTGAGGAATGCCAAGCCTCCACCGTGGTTCGGATTCCACGTTAAACTGTAGGTCCTTCATTTCATCTCACAATCGCCCTAACATTACACATTAGCGTAAGTGCGTACAACCCGAACGGGTAGTAAGACGCGGTGCTAATAATAATAATAATAATAATAATAATAATAATAATAATAATAATAATAATAATAATATATGTGTCGTGCAACCGATCAAAACAAAACATGGAACGGCACACACATATACATATACTTTTCATTTTACGGGCTATCTCCTCACAACAGCAGTAAACGCAGCTGTCTGCTTGTATGGACCCTAATTTTCTTATGAATGGATGTCTGACAGCTAGAAAAAAGTGACAAGATCTACTTTCACGTATTTATACGTCAAGTATTGTGATTTGCAGCTTTCACTTAGAATATATCAAAAACCTATAAAATAATACTTCTGTAAAATGTTATCAATGTTGACCACCAAAAATATGTTTGTATTTTCTAAAAGGTGCCCCAAATGTATATCGAAATAAAATCAAGGTTAGTTGGCTTTATTGGCGAGTGCGCTCTGAATGAGTCCGCTGGTTCTGAAATTTGTTTGCGTCTCCCAAGTAGATGTGGTTGCGCAGAGCCGAGAGAGCTGAAACTATTTTAATTCACACCTAGCGGACAGCGCGGATTTTTTTTTAAATCACGTGATCACGTTTCTACTCTGCTTTAGTTTTTTCTGCGAGCGTGTGAATCCACAGTAGTACAATTCATTAAGTATATCCCCTAAAGTTCCATAAAGAGATGTATTTGAATACACCGCGTCTTACTACCTGTTCGGACTATCCGCATAGTGGATAAGTAAAGAGGAAAGTAGAATTTAAATCAAGTGTACCCACATTTGCATGAAGGTAGAGTGAGATACAATTTAGGGAAAAGCACCTTAAGTACATCCAATGGGGATTTAAACCCCAATCTTTCCGTCATTGGCTGTCCAATCTAACGCAGAGAGTGACGCCTTGCTTGGACCATTCGACTACCGAAGCGGTGTTATTATTATTTAAATAGCAAGGGAAATATTATAAAAGGTATATAAACAATGTTTATTTTAGAACAAAAGTTTGTGTGAATCAAGAGGCTACAAATGATTTCACCCACAACAATAGGCCCTATGTCTTAAAGGCTCAATACTCGCTCGAACAAACAAAAATAATCTAACGACGTTAGCTCTGAATATCGTGTGTTTAGGTCAATTTGTCCTTGGGTCCCAACTCCATTGATTACCGACCTTCTCTTACTATTATTGTTGACAACAATGTATGAGTTGTGTGCCTACGGTCCATCACGTTAAAATAACAGCCGCCGGCTCGAGGCCGATGAATTGTTTATGGCGCATATTTACTGACCATGAATTGAAGATAAAATGCCTCATCTAGGGCCGTATACAGTATATAGTCAAAATTTGGACATCATCCAGTCCCACATTCGACCTGAACTGTTTGTTATTCTTGGGTCAAAAAGAGTCCACGAGTTGTACTTGGACAGTGACATGAAAAGAGTTCAAGAGCTGTATTTAGATAAGGTCTAGAAAAGATCTTGAGAGTTGTATTTAGAAAGTGGCTCGAAAAGAGTTCAAGAGCTGTATTTGGACAATGACTCGAAAAGAGCTCAAGAGCTGTATTTGGACAATGACTCGAAATGAGCTCAAGAGCTGTATTTGGACAGTGACTTGAAAAGAGCTCAAGAGCTGTATTTGAACAGTGACTCGAAAAGAGCTCAAGAGTTGTATTTGAACAGTAACTCGAAAAGAGCTCAAGAGTTGTATTTGGATAGTGACTAGAAAAGAGCTTAAGAGCTGCTCGTATATAATAGTTTTGGAAACATCAAAGGGAAGCTCGCTAGTTCGCCGTAGTTGAGGTCTGGACGCTCTGAAAGCTCGGAGCTTAATTTATTGTACCTACCCGCTTCGGTGACTGCGTGGTCAAACGCGCTACTCTCTGAGTAGACTAGACTGCCGATGACAGGGAGATAGAGGTTCGAATCTCGGTCGGGTGTACTGCGTGGTTTTTTTTTCCAAAACTGTTTTCCACTTTCCTTCCACGCAAATTCGGGTACATTTCCTCTTCCTTATACCTAAAACCATAAGCGTATGAACCGAATGGGTAGTAACTTTTTTATATACTGCAAACAAAATCATAAAAACCTTTGAACAGATATGTTTACGATCTTTTATACTTTTAACTTGTTTTAATAAGTTTCATTGCTTATTCTCGTCTAAACTAGTCTGACTATTGATTGTCTAGTGTATTGTTAATGTTAGTTTGTCCATTTGACTCGTACAATGAACAAATATTGAGTCAAGGTAAATATGTTAAATAATATTATTATTATTATTATTATTATTATTATTATTATTATTATTATTATTATTATTATTAGCACCGCGTCTTACTACCCGTTCGGGTTGTACGCATAAAAATACAAAGTGTGTTATAAAAGAAAGAAAAACAGATATGTCTAGAGTATAAACAACTTGTATAGGGTTTTAATTATAGTGGAATTTATCTTCAATATTCAATTTTATAGATTAAATCATCTGAACACATATCTTTGCAATTTGTAAATGACAATATCAAAGTCTTAACATATTTAATTCATTTACTCCTTAGGAAAGATTCATTTAGAATGTTTTCTAAAATGATGTTAAACCGACCTTTACTTCGGGTTGTTGACGAAGAAAATTAATGCCTATAAGATAAAAATAATAATAATAGTCCAATCATATTAGCCTCAAATGAGACCTTTTGGCAGAAATAATTTATATAGTTTTGAAATTTGGTACACATATACTTGAGTAGGCCTACTATAATGTCATGCTTTTATTAACACAATCATCCGAGAAGACCTAAAATTAATTCTGAAAAAAAAACTTTTTTAACTAGAATAATATCTAATTTCTCTTTTTACAACTTCAGTTATGAGTATTTATAATGTAATCAATCCGTTTGCTAGTTATTTACAAAACAAGAGCGCGAGAAACGAACTGTGCCCTGCACGCAAAAATCCACCCTCCTAATGCAAGCCTATATACTGCGCGAACTATAGCTTTTACAGAAAACTGTGTAGCATAATTTTTTTCCATAAATTTATGTCCGTCAATTTTACTAAAATAAAAATTTCAGGCAATGCACCGTTTAAGAGATAATTATAATTGAAAAAATCCCACAAGTTAGCCATTTGGGGGGAGGGAGGGTTTCAATGTTAAGGGATGAAACCCCCATTGGGGAAGGGGAAACTCGACGGAAATTCGATTCTACAGTAATCAAGAGTATGTGTACTAAATTTCAAAACTATACAAATTATTTCAGCCATAAAGTCTAATTTGACAGTGTAACATTTGATAAAGTCTATAAACTATACAAATTATTTCAACCATAAAGTCTAATTTGATAATGTAAAATCAATTTTGACCCCCAAAAAATTTTATTTTCTAAAAATGAAAATTGTACTCCATTTAGGATCTAGTGAGGATGTTTGATAGCATTTATAAACGCGCCTTAATAACTGAATTGCACAACTCCATGCTCGTCGAAGTTTTCAGCTCTCCTCTGAAACGTGCTGTGATAACTTAAACTACTTTATGTCCGACGCGGGAGTGTGTTATCTACCTGGAAAGTGCGCATTAAAAATTGTAATTTCCCTTAAATTATTGGCTGAACTCCAAGTTTTAAAAAAACTCGTCACATGTTGACTCATTGTGATTCATGTCAAAAATAACGAATTATATAACTAAATGCACGTAATGTATAATTTTGGTAGGTAGAACAGTAGAAGTTAGATACTAAAGTTACTAAAACAAATTTAATAGGTTATATTCATGCATCAAGTCATGCTATCTGCAGCTGTCACTTTTGATCGATACTATAAACCAATACCTATAAAACAACACAAATAATACAGTAAAATTTTATCAATGTTGGCCGCAAAAAAAAAGTTTGAATTTTCTCAACTGCTCTTCCAACCAAAATCAGGGTGTAAATCCGTTTAATCTATAAATGAATCAAAATGACAACAACTTTCCCATTAAACCTCCTCCGTTTTTTTCTGTTTTTTTTTACACCGCGTCTTACTAACCGTTCGGGTTTATACGCTTACATACTAACTACGCTTATGGTTTTAAGGATTAGGAAAATTATATTTAGAGGAAGTGTACCCGCATTTACGTAGCGGGAGAACGGAAAACCATTTTGGAAAAACCACCCTCAGTACACCTGACCGAGATTCGAAACTCGTTTTTCCCCGTCATCGGTAGTAGAATCTATTACGAGAGTAGCGCGTTAGATCATACGGCCACCGAATCGGGTGAACCTTCTACTTTATCCTCATTATCTTATCAGAATAATCATATGCTAGAGGCGTTTCCAAGAAAGAGCAGATCAAAGCCGTTTGTGTGTTGTTTTTGGGTTTTTTAGCACCTTTTTTTACTACCCGTTTGGGTTTTACGCCTATGTACTAATTACACTAATGGGTTAATGATTAGGAAAGTTTGATTGAAAGGAAGTGCAACCGCATTTGCGTGGAGGGAGAGTGAAAACCCCTTTAGAAAAAAAACCTTCAGTGCAACCGACCGGGGTCGAACCCCGATATCCCCGTCTTCGGAAGCCTAGTCTAACACGAGAGTAGCGCGTTAGGCCACCTAGTGTGTAAAGTTGTTTGTTGATAGATACTTTGGAAGGTTCAATATCACGGTGAAAAAGAATGTTTCGACCAATAAACTACAAAGAATAAACTCTATCGAACAATATCTCTTAACAGATGTATATATTTACTTTAATGGAGGATAACGGAAAACACACACAAAAAAAAAAGTTTTTAACTATTTATTTATGCTTACATTTCTAATTTCAGAAAGTGAGTGATTTATCACAAAAACCATTTTCACCATTGAACAATGTCAAGATCATGACAACACAAATATTTCATACAAATCGTTTACAAAAAAAAAAATTTTTGCTCAGTTTTAAAAATAATTAAAATATATTAAATGGCTCTTTTTTTAAATAACTTTATTGAAAGCTTTGTAGGGAAGAAATAGTTAATGATGTATGCCAAATAATTAAATAGTAAATAAGTTGATTCAGAATAGCAAGGACAATCTAAAATTTGCAAAAAAACTAATAATATCATTATTCGTATGTTATGAACCTGATATAATTTATTTTTTAGTCTGATATCATTTGCTGCCTTGAATTAAAGTAAATCCTGTTCACCCTGAAATATATCAAGCTTACCTTGCTTCAGTCCCTTATGGCCTATAGCTTATAGGTTGAGGCCATAGTGTATTCAGTCAAGGTAAGCCTGTTAACTTTCAGGGTAGACGGATTACACTATGGCCTTACTTTCCATGGTTCCACTATGGCGAAGCTTATAAGTTAGGGCCACAGTGTGATCCGTCAAGGTAAGACATGGTACACGACATTCACCCTGAAATATAAGTCTTACCTTGTCTTAATACGTCATGCATAGTATTTTAACGCTCAATTGAGCCTTTTTATCGCTTGGTAAGACAATATTGCTACTTTTCCCAGTCTTGGAATTCATGATACCATGGCTGTAACAATGCATATTTTATAGGTCTTTTTTATTTTTGTCATTTTGGAATTTTAGGCCATATTTTCTTGTTTGCGTCCTTTTACAGTCATTTTTAGAAGTTTTTATGAAATTTTGAATCATTTTAAGGCATTAATGTTGAGTAAGTATAATTTTAAATACCTACCAACGATGTTTTATGACTACATAAATACTCAAACATATTTTTTCTTTTCAACACACAGTTGTCAGACTGGGAAGATGTTGTAAGCAATGAACTTTGTATTTTCTTTTCTTGTTTATTTGTCAAATACATATTCCTGGCAAGACTCTGTAACTAAGCTGGAGAGGGTTGCATTGGGAGGGGGTAGCTATTACTTCGGAAGCTGATATTTGTAAATCAATATCATATTCAGAAAAACGCGAGAGTTAAGTTGTTAAAGGCTTTTCATTTGCATGTATATTTTTTAGTCTACCTATGTAAAGCGTGTGTTTGATTTGGCTGTAGGTGAGTTGTGGCCGCACGAGTTGTTTACCTCTAAAGAGACAGTTGAACTGCGGCCCCACATTTTTAGAGCCACGTACGAATTGCGGCCTGTTGACCTAACCTAACCTAACCTAACCTAGCAAAACTTCATATTTTTGCCAAAACTATTGAACGATAAGAACTGAGGAAGTTTGTATATTACGAGGGATGTCGAAATAAGAAGATGAAATTATTTAAGATAGCATGATAGAAAGCACACTGCTAATTAGGAGGACGCAAATCATACCTCTCTCTCTTAAGTGAGTGGGCCGCAACTCGTAAACGATTTCAAGATTAGGCCGAAACTCCTTCACAGTTTGATTTAGTCGCGTTCATTTATTACACCTCTTTGTTAATAGTTTTAGGTCTTTTTTTTTTTTTAAACGTAAAGTCTTTATTTAGAATTTTTAGGCAATTGTATAGGTCATCAAAACCCCGGGCCTTATTGATTACACTATGGCCTGTTAAAGTAACTTGCTACCTTTCATGGTAAAAAGCGGCTTCTATAGGTTGTGAATGAGCAATAAGTTAATCATTAGATGGGAATTGAAACACAAGTTAAATAATAGTAGAGAAACAAACTAGCGACCTCACATCTCCTAGTTCCCGGAATTACGAACACGCGAGTGTCTCGGTGCCATAACTTAGAACAATGACAGAAACGAGGTTCATTCCAAAGGAAGAACGCGTTAAAATGTCGTGGTTTGACGCGAGGAATGAATAATGATATAATGTGAATGCAAGTTGAGACACAACTAACTTATACATCCCTGGAGATTGTGACACATGACGGAAATTATTATAAATTCCAGTGTATGATAAACTTGTACAACATAATAACGTGTCGTTTCCAATATTTCATGAAATTATACGATATCATCTATATTAATAAAATGAAGATTTTGCCTGTCCGTCTGTCTACCATGGGCGTTGCGTGATATCTATCGCAAGCAGAGGTGTGAAATATTAAAAATTAGTAGCCCCTATGTACGAACATGTGTACTTCGAGAACGGAATTTTAAAATGTGTATTTTTTTAAAAATTAATTAAAAATTGGGCCAGAAGAACTAAAATTAAGGGATTTTTTCGGTCTGTTTGAAGCAAATAAAAGCGTTGCGTGGTTACCCCGGGAAACGTTGGGTACTTCTGCTAGTATATAATAAAATAGGGAAAATTGACAAAGCAGGTGTTAGCATTTGATTTTTTTAGCATCGTGTCTTACTACCCGTTCGGGTTATACGCTTATGTGCTAATTACACTAATAGGTTTAGGGATTATAAAGGCCATATTTATAGGAAGTGTACCGGCATTCACGTGGAGGGAGAGTGGAGAACAATTTTTGGAAATAAACCTCAGTACGCCCGGCCAGGTTTCGAACCACGACCTCTACATCATCGACAGTCCAGTTGATATCGAGAGTGACGAGTTAGAACCATTCGACCAGAGAAGCGGGGGATTTGTGGTCTAACGCGTTACTCTCGTGTTACACTGGACTGCCGAATACGGGGAGATCAGGGCTCGATCCCGGTCGGGTGCACTGAGGGTGGTTTTCCCTAAATGGTTTTACACTCTTCCTTCAAGCAAATGCGGGTGCACTTCCTCTCAATTAAACCTTCCTAAACCCTAACCCATTAGTGTGATTAGTGCATGAGCGTATAACCCGAACGGGTAGTAAGACGCAGTGCTAAAAAAAATATTTAATCACATATATTAAATGCGTAAATTCTTAATTCAAGTTTTAAAGAACTTTAGGTGGGGGGAAGCGGGGGTGTTCACGCCAATGAACATGTTTTCTATAGCCGTGGCTTACCATTGTGGAAAATCCCTTTTCACATAGATAAGTAGAAATAAAGGGCAGCCAATTTTGAATGGTGATGGTAAACAGATGGGGATTATTTGTATTATCCGTGCTTACCCTTCCCTCCCCTTGAAAATCGAGAATCTACTGTGCTTACATGCTTACGATCATCGAATTCTTTCTTCCAAAACGTAAAATTTAAGATAATTGACTTCATTAATAAGCAAATCACATTTTAAATTACTTTTA
>CABFWB010000148.1:139608-189277 GCA_902151455.1 Timema bartmani | reverse complement strand
ATATATATATATATATATATATATATATATATATATATTTCTACGTCCTTGAACCCAAGCTTGTATTCCTAATGCAGGATTTACAATACAATTTAAAAAATTACGGACACGAGAAACGAACCAAAACCCCTTGGCTTAGCACGTCAATGGCCTATCACTGAATTATCCAGGAATCGTCCCTCGCTCAGGGTCATTCTTCACCCATAGCTTAAGGCAGCGTCTGTAATGGACGTGCGGTAATAATCGGCTACTAAGAGCTATCATTGATTACCCTATGTCAGTAACCTTGTCGCCAATTGCCACAAGTGGCGAGATGGCCACAAAACTCTGGCGAATATGAGTTTTGCCAGCTCTCAGTAAAATAAACTTTTTTTTCTGACGGCGTGTACTTTTTGTAACTTGATATTTCTTGCATATCGATGGAAGAATCCCGCTTTTTGGAGGAGACACTGCTGTGTTGAGAGTGTTAATAAAATATTCATATTAAAACGATTGTTCGCCGCTATCCATTTTGAAGAGCTGTAATTTTAGGACTGTGTGCGTGCCAAGAATTTAAACACGGACATACGCTAATCACGTGGTAGTTACATCCCTCCCCGACCTCTCTTCCCCCTCCCCATCACCAAAAAGGTAAAACGGTATAATTCATTGGTTTTCAAGCTGGGGTCTAGACCATGCTCGTGGTCGTGGCATGTTTTGGGTAAGGTCCCAATGCTTGTTGAATTTTCTTTTTGGTACCACGTCTTTCTACCTGTTCAGGTTATTGTAGTGGTTTTAAAAATGTGTGTGCGGCAAAATTATCTAAGCTATGTTATTGTTATGTTATTGTTTGTAAAAAAAAAAAGTTTCATTCAATGCTACTTTTTTTTTTTAAATAAATAAGAGAAATATGTTAGAAAGCTTTCAATATATTTATTTTTCCAGAGGNCAGAGGCTTATTTTTTTCTAAGAGTTTAATATTTAATGAGAATGTTGTCGTTTCTTACATAATTCATGGTCGAACACAAGCATTTTCTGTTTCACTGAGACAAATGTCTCTGAACATGTCCGAGTCTCACTTGGTGTTGCCAAACCTGCACGTTCAGTGTGCCGCGAGGAATCACCCACCACCAAGAATAATTGTGTGCCATGAACAAAATAATAATTGAGAACCAAAAGTAACTCCTCAGTTGTCCTCACAAGGCTGAGTTTACCCCGATCCAGACCCACTGCTTCTCAGAAAATCCAAAAGCGCCAGAAATCGAACTCGGAACCTCTGGGTCTGGTGCCAGGAACTCTGACCGATAGACTACAGAGGAGGTCAATCATTAATATAAGCGATGTATGATAATTAAATCAAGCACACGGACTTAACGTCACGCTCACTTGGTTTGTCGGTGATAAGGTAAGGGTTTGAATCCCGACCGAGGATACTGGGGGTGATTTTTTCCTAAACGGTTTCTCCCCTCTACCTCTAAGCAAATAAAGATACACTTCCTCTGAATTCTACCTACCCTACAAGTGTAATTAAATGCGTGTAGTCCGAAAGGGTAGTAAGTTCCTGTGAAAATAATAACTTAAAAACTAGTTTATGAATGCTTATAAGTTATCAAGGGATCTCAAAAGACAGAAATTGGGGTCAAATCCCACAAAAGGTTGGAAAACACTGGTCAAATTCGTCGCTCTCGCAAAAGACCGTACTTCTGATGACATAGAGATCGGAGTTCGAATCCCGATCGGGTGTACTAAGGGTGGATTTTTTCCAAAATGGTTTTTCACTCTCCCTCCAAGCAAATTCGGGTACACTTCCTTTAAATTCAACCTTACTTACCCTTAAAACATTAGCGTTTTAATTTAGCACCACGTCTTACTACCCGTTCGGTTTATACGCTTAAGTACTAATTACGCTAGTGGGTTAGGAATAGAGAAGGTTGAATATAGGGGAAGTGAACCCGCATTTGCGTGAAGGGAGAGTGGAAAACAAATTAGGAAAGACCACCCCAGTTCACCCGACCGAGATTCGAACCTCGATCTCCCCGTCCTCGGCAGTCGAGCTCAACACGACTAGCGCGTTAGCCAACTACGCCCCCGAGGCTGGTAACATTAGCGTAACTAGTATGTAATGTATGGGTATAACCCAAGGGGTGGTAAGACGCGGTATTAAAAACAGCTAGTTTCAACCTGCCAAACATTACGGTTGATACGACACAGAACGATGCTAATGTTCTTTCGACATCAGAGCCTCCCCATGAGGTCTAGTCGACACTCAACACACGACGAGATGAGGTGTGCAGCTGTTATCTGAACTTCCCCCAACTACACAAAAACTAACATAGTCAATGGGAAGGTTATCTTAGTGTTTGTGATAAGTGGAACTCCCTGCTGGCAACGATAGCCCTATGGGGCAAAGATAGCTCACTGGGCTTCTATCGCTAAAAGCATGATATGTCTCAACTTCCATAGATAGTTATATGAATAAATAACTTTTGAGGGTCAGTGCCCAGTGAGTAAAACATGGAACATTGGTGCAAATGAAAAGAAAAGAGTAGAAGTATTTGAAATAGGGTGATACAGAATAATGTTGAACATATCGTGGATGGAGATGGTATGAATTACAGAAATGCTAAGGAAAGAAAATGAAGAAAGGAAACTTAATAAATGTATAAAACAAAGAAGAGTTAACATAGTAGGCCATTTATTGAGACATGATAGTTTGACGAACTGTAATTACAGAAGGAGATGGGAAAGGGAGAAATTCAAGAGGAATACCAAGAATGGAGTAGATGAATCATATAATGGACGATGTTGGCAGAACAAGGTAAAAATATGTAAAAAAAAAAAAGAAAAAAAGGCTCATGATAAACAAAACTGGAGAACTGCAGTAAACCAATCGCAGGTTTGATTACATGATGACGATGATGATGATGATGATGATGATCGTTTCCGCAACAATATAGAGACCTATTTCGTTTCACAAATCCTACGAGTTTTTAGTAAATGTATATTTGAAGATAAAAGCTGGAGAAAGTCTGTGCGGTATACCATACAATTTTTTTTTTTAACATCTTTGGAAATATTTGTTAAAATATTTCAAAAAGGTACCATTCAAACCGGTCGATTTGATCTCTCGTGGCCAGAATGTCTACTTCATGATACAACGTTTGGAGAAAAATCTATAAATCAAGCGACGAATATGGCCTTAACCTATTTTATCTCATAAGTTTGGCCACTTTCTACCACGGGATGGTGCTAGTTGAAACCCGTCAATCTGGCCTAATACTTATTAGAAGGTCACGCACATACAAAATAAACATCCATGTTGATGTCCTTTAAAATTCGACTATATAGCTTTTGTGGTTTTCAAACCGGCCCGACGTCAACAGTCAGAGCAGTAGCGCACATAAAAGTTGAGGGAGTGGGGGAGGGAAGAGGGCATCCTCCCCAAAGACTACAAACAATTTAAATAAGAAACTTAAATCATAGTAAGTATAACTAGGAATTGGATCCTCGGATCCTATAACCCTAAAATCAATAAAGATATCCGAGATTAGAGGAAAAAATATCGAATTCGAGATTGTAAAAATCCAAATTTTTTAATTGTAATTTGATTTAGTTCGGGCACATTTCCTCTAATCTATGCCTTTCTCGTCTCTACTCACATTAAATGTTAATATTCTGATACCCCGGATGGCCAATAAAGACGAGGAACACGAAAATAGACCGCTTCGGTGGCCGTGTGGTCTAACGCGCTACTCTCGCAGTAGACTAGACTGCCGATAACGGGGAGTTCGAGGTTCGAATCTCGGTTGGGAATGTAAGAATAAATTAAGAATATTAGTAGGACTGGGTTTTTTTCAATTTTCATAGGAAGAACCTTATCTTAGAGCTAAAAACTTTATTAGATCTACTTTCATATGGTCATACGGCAAGTAATGTGATCGGAATCTGTCACTTGTGATAGATATTTTTAATGACTCTAGAATAACACTAATATTAAAATGTTATCTATGTTGACAAGAAAGAAAAATAAAGTTTATCTTTCCTAAAAGTTTATTCCTACCGACATCCAAATATAATATGCATTTTACTAAATAGTTCCTTACACTCATTCTTTGTAAATGCGAGTACATTTCATCTAAAATCTACCTTTCTCGTACCTACTACTCCATTAATATGGATAGCCAAGACTGGTAGTAAGACGTGAATCACTGTAAAAAATATAAGTGACAATTTTTTTAAATAGACAAAACCTTGTAGCGATTTTGAAGCTAGTCATGGTCTGAAAGCCAGAAATATTTAAGCCAACCAAGTAATAGTCATACTATAATAAAATACTTAAAATACTAATTAAAAAGTTGTATCTAATATAATTTATTTATACGTCAAATTATGTGCTTTGTAGCCATCACGTTGACATACATATACATTGAATATCATCTCTGAGGGATCCTTATAGCTACTATTAAGGGCGCCCGCAGGATTTTTTCCAGGGGGGGGGGAACCGGGGGGTCTGGAGAATATCCCCCAGTATGGCGGGGGGTCCAGAGGTCCTCCCCCGGGAAAATGTATTAAATTGAAGCCTCAAAAGACGCCTTTTAAGGCAACCCTTGTCTCCTGAAAATATAGATACAACATAATAATAATAATGTTTCAAATTTATCCAAATCCATGGGTGGACACTTGACCTTGAAGATTTGATTGGTGAATACTGAATGCGGTTGGAATTGCTCGCGCAGTCGTCAAAGTATCACCCCTAAAGTCAGCAGGTGGACTGGTGGCGGGCCCTAGTAATTAGTTAACTCCCTGTTTGTTGGCTGGGGGCACTGTTTGAGCGCTAGTTAAGAACACTGTTAGGCGTGATTAGCCTACTTCTAGTATTAATATAACCTCAGAATCTCAGGGGGGAAATCCCCCTGACCACCCCCTCCGCCCCACTGCGGGCGCTCCTGGCTACTATTGGGAAACATCGTTGTCATTTTCTTGTCTTAGTGTGGTCAATCTTCCACTAAATAAAATACAAATTTTGCAACACTGGTTTGTCAATGTTGCCAGTAGCTCCTTTACCCCCAGCACACCACCTTCATTACAGTGGCGTAATTACGGCAATGCAACTGCATCCGGACCCCAGGCCAAAAGGAGCCCCGGCCCCTTGCGGACACTAATATACCACGGAGAGACAAGAGGCAATAAACAGACCGAAAAAAACAATCGACAAAGTATTGATAATGCTTCTGTGATGCGCATTTGTGACTTGTTTCTACTTCTTACACCAACAGTAGTGCCGAACTTGTCTGATGAAGAAGTAAAAAAAAATGCACTCAAACTACGACGGCAATATTTTAATGACTTGTCAGAAAATCTATCTTTCCATTTGTTGAGCTTTATCAAAACTTTGAAGGCAGAAATCGAAAAGAAAAAAAAAACGATTATACGACAGCTCGCTGAACTTGCTTTTATCAAGTTTTCAGACATGAGCTCCAGTTATCCTGATGTTTGCTCATTTCTTTACATGGTTTTTTTTTTACAATTGCCGTTTCGATATCAACAGCAGAGAGGACAATTTCTAAGTTGAAGATCATAAAGAATTAGCTACCTACGAAACACCATGGGACAAGATCACATGTCACAGCTAGCCCTCCTCAACATATAAGCAGAAACATAAGGGAAAGTGGACGTCTCAACCCTGAATGACGACTTTGATTCTATCAAGTTGCGGAAGAACACATTAGATCAGTCGGTTGCGTGTCTGCCTACTGAGCTAAGGGTCCCGGGTTTGATTCCCAGCATGGACGAAAATTTATCATCGATGAAAATATGGGTTTACCCTTCCACATTGATAAATTAACAGCAGGGACTGGATGTCGTGTCTGTCCTAGTCTTAAGTTATATTATAAGGCATATGAAGCTATGACAGGCCTAGCCAGCCGGTAGTGGAAAATATATATAATGGATTTTTTTTAAGTCGCGGAAGAACAAATTTTAAACATGTAATATTCTGTAAATATACTTATTTTCATAAACCCACATTTTATTTTTATCATTTGGCCTATATTTTATTTGACCTGGAAAGGGGTCTGATGTTAATGTTCGCAAACGGGTCTTTGGTTCCCCTGCCTTCATACATAGATGAACGTGAAATATTTGGCAACAATTACCCGAGAGACGGCGAAAGTAAAGCTCTTCTCCAATAAAGTTCCCTCAGAGATGATATTCAGTGTAGTGCCAATTTTAACAGATTCATGGTAAACTTGTTACCTTCAGTTGATGATTATTATTTATATATGTGATTTTGTTAGAACATCAGTACCAGCTACTGGTGAGCTCATTGATATTGTTTTATTTATTTATTTAGCACCGCGTCCTACTACCCGTTCGGGTTATCAGCTTAAGTATTAATTGCGCTAATGGGTTAGGAATTGGAAAGGTTGAATTTAGAGGAATTGCGCGGAGGGAGATTAGAAAAACTTTTTGGGAAGACCATCCCCAGTTCACCCGACCAAGATTCGAACCTCGATCTCCCCGTCCTCGGCAGTATAGTTCAACACGAAACTAGCGCAGTTAACTAACTACGCCACCGAGGTGGGTAATGTTATTATTGTGTGGGCTGTTAGGATCAAACAAGCGTTCCTTTACTTAGCAGACATTCATTACATAAAATACGTGGGCGGGCTTAGTCCAGTTTAATTTTAGAACCATTATTTGATCTCTCATAAACAAATATTATGCTTTAAATTTGTTTAAATTACTCACCCATTTTAGTCACGTGTTCCGTATTTTCATAAAGTTGTATCACTGAATAGGCTACTATGTGTAAAACTAAGATTATATAGTCTATTGACAAATTCAAATATCCCTTCAAGCATTGGCGCGTGTGTGCGCATTCACATGTCTGACGTCATTTAAGAAAAGTCACTTACAGTAAAGAAAGAATTACACAGTTTCATTCGTGCGCTGCTCATAGCTAATTATGATTGATTTAAAATGTGTGCTACGTTCTCGCAAAGGCGCGAAACTCTTCCACAGAACTAGCCAAAACAAACATTAGCAAAGAGAGCACATTATTGAAAAGATTCATCCGATATCGTTTGCAACAGTAGCAACACGCTCGGCGGGCGACTCAACACTGAGGCTTAGCTGAGCTGGTTCGTTAATTTCTAGCGGAGAGGCTTGGAACTACAAAGATGGATATAGAACAAAAACACCTCCTTGGCTCCTCTCAACACAACACCTCAATAACATCAACAATGTAATAACTAAAACAGGTTTGTTTTTTTAAAAGGCGAAAGGTCATTTGTGTCAAACTGTGTCATGTTGTTTGACTGGACAAAAATGATATAGGTATTAAAATAAGCTATTAGTCTATTATTTATTAGAGTTACAAACAATTGCAATGTTTGAACTTGATGAGTGAAGCTCTTGGTGTAACTAATCCTTCCTTTTATAACAGAAAATGCAATGAATGAAATGAGTGAAATGAACATCGAAAGCTCGATAAGATGACGTACAAACACGGATAAAGTTTAAATATCTCTAAACCATCCGAAACTTGTCTCAGGTCATTCACTAATACCCACTGATACAATCTACTCTAACAAAGATCGTTAGTATGCGATATTTCAATCAGCTTATCGATGGGCACGCGGATTAAACGTAAATATCGTCTATTTCGGTTTTGTCACTTTTCACCCCTAAATAGTTTCCTACTATCCCTCTACGCAAGTGGGGGTACAGTTTCCTAAATTCGACCTTTCTCATCCCTACTCTAATAACGTAATTTCGCGTGTACATATAGAATGTAGATTTAGATGCGGTGGAAAAATGAAAGAGACATGTGATAATTCTATAGGTGACCTTGAGAAATAAGATAAGTGAGATGAGCTTCAAGTAAATGCGCCATTGTCTGGAGTTTTGTTGATAAAACGCCATTGGGAAGGGGAGGTGGTACATCCCGTTGGAAATCAGGGTCAGTAAAATAAACACACTAAGAGTACTTTCCCTTTAGCAAACATAAGGGCAAATGGCAAGTCTACAAACTTATTAAAACTCACAAGTTAAGAAGCAAACAAAATAAATGATTACATAATAAGTTAAGTTCATTTTGGATTATTTTATTTTTTAAATCCCTTAAATATACAATATATCATCATGAAATAATTTAAACTAGTGTGTGATTAGGATTCACGTGACGTAGCACCTCGAGCAAAACACAAGCAATGAATTTGGACTGTTTGAAAATAATTGTTCAACAAAATGAAACCCAAGCATTTAGGGCTGTTTAGGCTTCAAGTACTCGCAATAGATATAATTCCAATTCATGTTTTTCAGTGTTTTCATAAACTTTATAGAAATTCACCTTTAAGCTGAGGACGTAGGAGACGCGAAAAAAGGTCAGTGTTTTTTTGCTGTTTTTATATCAAAACTTTTTTTTGTCAAAATAAAATTATTGTTATTTAGCACCGCGTCTTACTACCCGTTCGGGTTTATACGCTTAAGTACTAATTACTCTAATGGATTAGGAATTGGAAGGGTTGAATTCAGAGGAAGTGAACCCGCATTTGCGTAGAGGGAGAGTGGAAAACCATTTAGGAAAAACCACCCTCAGTTCACCCGGGCGAGATTCGAACCTCGATCTCCCCGTCCTCAGCAGTCGAGCTCAACACGACTAGCGCGTTAGCCAACTACGCCACAGAGGCGGGTTTCAAAATAAAACAAATATGGATTCAGTACAAACATACCATCTTCGGTGGTCGCGTGGTCTAAGGCGCTACTCTTGCAATATACTAGACCAGAGGTGGCCAAACAGTCGATTACGATCTACCGGTTGACCGCGGCCTCTAGTTTGGTCGATCGCCTCGTCGATCGATTAAAAAAAGATTAAGAGAAAGAAAATGAAAGATAGAGGTTTGAAGATTTATTTTTTTCAAATCAATATTAGAAAATCGAAATATCTAAGCTGTCTGCACTGAGGATGGTTTTCCCTAAATGGGTCTCCACTCTCTTTCCATGAAAATTCGGATGCATTTCCTCTCAAATAAACCTTTCTCATCCCTAATACATTAGTGTAATTAGTACATAGATGTATAGCCTGGACGGGTAGTAAGACAAGGTGCCGAGAAAAAATTCTTCACATGGTGACCTCGACAGGTTGTTGAATTATGCCAAGGGCGTCCAGGACTTTGTTTACAACTTTTCTCTTCATTTAAAAAGTCTCTTATGACAGATGTTCAACAAAGGTTGATATCAACATGTGAAGAAAATTAATCTCTGTATACTGGAGCTATATTTTATTTTGGTCAAACCGCAAAAAAATACCCTTCTTGCGTTCCTTACACTCGAACCACAGCTCAGAATATATTTGGTGTGATAAAAGTTGTTGGAATCAAAATAATGTGTAGCAAACATTCGATTACCGCAAATATATTTCTTTGATAACTTATGATGAAATTATGATAACGGAAGTTACACTTTGAAAAAAAAAAATGATTTGACTCTTTAACTCAGTGGATCCCAAACCTCACTATCGTACGACCCGATTAAATGCAGACACATATATTCGTTGACCCACCTAGATTTTAAAGGTAACCTATTTTCTTTAGTGTATTATCCTATAAAGTGTCACAAAAATATAGTTTATTTTACTAGTATACAAACTCTTAAATCACAACTTCTGTCCTAGCATCCACCGGCAGTGTTTATTGTAAGTATTTTAGTTGAGTTATATTACATCTAGTTTGGTGATTAAAATGTTGAAATTCACTAAATAAATTAAGTTAAAAAGTAGACATGTGCTTTGTAACATAAAAAATAAAAAAACTACCATAATCGATTGTTCGGGGATAAAAAGTGGTCCAAGCTGTCTGAAAGTGCTGAAGTAGCTTTTTTTTATATATAGATTATCACTACAGTGAAAATCTTAATTTAAAACCTTAACAGATTTATAAATTCTAACAATGTAGGATTATAGAAGAGCGGAAATTAATATTCCTCTTTGAGTGACCTGGCAGTCTAGGGATAAGGTGTCAGACTTCTGTGCTTAGAGTCCGGGGTCAATCCTCGGTCCCGGCACAGATTTATCTGATTGCCCAAACCCTTCCTACACCTCTGAAAAGACGTGTATTAATCACAACTTGTGAATGTGTGGAATGCCAGACTTCCACCGTGGTTCGGATCCCACGTTAAACTGTAGGTCCTCCATTTCATCTCATAATCATCCTACCATCACACATTAGCATAAGTACGTATAACCCGAACGGGTAGTAAGACGTGGTGATGATGATAATAATAATAATAATAATAATAATCCCCTTTAATTTTATAATGTTTAATGTGTTTTTTCTTAATATAAATGGTGAAATTCAACGTGATATTTCCTTTCCAAGTAGATTGCATTTGCTCGAGATATTTCCGTTTATCTCTTTTGTGGTTGACTGAGCTCACGTTTCCCTGACGACAACGTCGTGGTTACTGAGCTGAGCTCTTGTCGCTTGTGTCCTGTATTCTTCGTCCACGCAAGACCATCGCGCCAATCTCGCTCCTCGCTTTGCCGTTTCGCGCCGCGCCGCTCGCTTTTGTTCGCCCACGTATGACAGCGTCTGCTCTTCCCCTCGAGGATCAATAGTTTTATTAATCTTTTATAACACTTTTCAAAATGGTATTATTGGTTTTCAAAGAATCGTTTACTAAAACAAAACCAACAACTCCTATATATATTTATAATAATTATTGTTCTGTGGTCTGGCGGTTAGAGTTCCTGGCTACAGATCCGTAAATCCCTAGTTCGTTCCCCGGTGCTTTCAAAACATTTATGTAAAGCAGTGGGGCTGGAACGGGGTCCAACTCGGCGTCATGGGGACAAATGAGCTCCTTGAATAAAGAAGTAGCGGCTCCGGTCTAGAAAACTGAGATTATAGACCGGAGGCTACGTTGTGCTGACCACATGACAGCCTCTGACGGCAAATGTTGGCACTATCATTGCTAACGGATACGGACGCTCGGTCGGTATAGATAGATTGCGGGCGCACACCATGGAGTTTTTGGAGTTAAAGCCTACAAGCCCTACTTTATGACTTAATATGTTTTTATCAGGACTTATTAAAATTTGAATGTTTCTATTTTTAACTTATATTGGTTATTTGAGCTAAATTTTATGTTTTAATAACTTCCAAAATGTTATATTCGTGTATTCATGTGTGTACTTGTTCAACAATAAATCAAACCCACTAAGCCTTCGTTAAATTTTTCTTTTACCATCATTGACTAATTTCTCACAACATTATATTATAATATTATTTTGTTCGGAAATTTTAATCCTAAAATAAAAAGTGTTGGGAGAATTCTCTAATATTTTAGTTGCTACATAAAAAAACACTACCATAGCTATTTACGTTTTAATATGTATGAATAAAACCTTAGTAAACATCAAGAATTACATTTTAATGGTTTTTGTAAAGATGATTTTGGTGAAGATGTTAAGGGTATCCCCCAATAATATTTATTTTATAAATAAAAGAACCCATTGGTGCTCACGTGGACTGCTAGGGACGGAAGAGAGATTTATGATCGAATTAAGGTCGTGTGTACTGAAGGTATTTTTTTCCTAAATGTCTTCACATTATGTCTCAGCGAAAATGTGGATATATTTTCTTTATTTACCTTTTCCATCAATAGTGTAAATATGCGGGCAATCCGAACGGGGAGTAAGACTCGGCGTGTGTGTGTGTATATATATATAAATTGAAAAAAGTGTTTAATCAAAGGATAAAAAAAATGGCACACCACCAAAAAATTTAAATATCATAAACAATTCCGAACCAACTATAAACACCCTGAAAGACATTTTTAAAATATTTAAGAACGCCTGATTTGTTTTATATAAAAGTTCCATTACGAATATGAATGACGCTAGCCTGGGTATTTAGGAATCGTATTCTCGGAACCTTTTCCCGATAGAAACGGGTTCCCGAGTAACAGGATAGGAACCAGGAGCGTATCGTCATTCAAAAGTTCCCACTCATGGATTCCCGCATACATGAATCTAGTGCCGAGCCGTTACCCGCAACCTTTTGAGCATGAAGAGCTATTTTCCAAAATATGTTTTACTCTGGGGGCGTCAAGAAAAATGTCGATTTTTATATTTGAATTTTAACCTTTTATTTATGTATTTATTTGTGACAAATTGAGAATATACATATTTTATATGTAATAAACAAAACATAAACTATAATATTATCATTCTTGAGATTTAAATATTTGACCCTCAAATTTTGAGGCATGTTACAAAGGAGGCTTATTGTTAAATACTTATTTATGAAGATATTAATGGAATAATAAATTGAGGACTAATGAGGACTATATAACAAAGAAGTTTAATTTCAAATAATACTCGACAAAAATCCTGTTATTTATCAAACAAAACTATTTACCAAAAACTGTACAAAACTACAAAATATAAGGTGGACGTGTAAAATCTGTCAAGAGGGCGTCATGGCACCCGCGGGAACAGCATTGCCGACCCCTGCCCTTGAGTGTTACAAGGTATATACACTGTAAAGCACCCCCATAGATCCAAATTTTTAAACTGTCACACACATATCTTTACTTTCTCTCGACCCCTCAGAGAAAGAAGTGTTGTGATCATCAAAAAAATTCAACTCGAGAGCTTGATAAAATATGTGGACGTTTCGATGATCCCAGGAAACCGAAAAAGTGATTTACGCGATAACGATTGGGAGAAAACTTGATATTTAGGGTTTTATTAAATCCCCACCCCGTCCCCCGAGGATTTTTGTAATTAGATAGCCAACCCTAAATTCAAGGGTAGTTTACTGAAGGGAAAAAAGAGAAAAAATCTACTTTCTCATAATCCACTTAACGATTTTTATTAAAGTGTGTAGATAAGCATTGTTTAACATTACAAACAAAATGGAATTTCTCATTTTCCCATAAAAAATTATTTTGAGGTTTCCTTACATTAGGGGAAATTTCCTATTTTGATCATATCTCCGCAACAATTTGGGATAAGAAACATCTTATCATTGGAAAGTTGTAGTACTCTTAAATATAAAAATCTTTTACTTGAACTATATTTGTATAAAACCAATAGTTTCTTAGTTATAATGTATATAATTATTTTTTATTCAGATCTGAAATGTGCGATTGTTATGCTTCTTGGTAGACAAAGATATTCCTCTTTTCTCAATGTTACTATAACATATTATTTCATTTATACTCTTTAGGGAGTGTTTATGCAACAATGTATATCATTTCCTTTCACAAATCTTACGAGTTTTTAGCAAATGTCTATTTTAAGATAAAAGAAAAAAGATTCTGTGCGGTGCACCGTACCATTTATTTTAATTTAAAAAAAACTGTATTATTTTCAATTGTAAATCTGAAAAGGGGCAAGAATTCACTCAAACCAAAACATAATAAAGAGTGGGTATTTTTTATCAACCAAGGTATAGCAAAATATATACAGTAATTGATATCTTGTAGGGGAAATGTATTTAAAATCGCCCTCTTCCCGGACAAAAAATGATGTGGAGGAAATGCCTTTGTTGTAGTCGGTAGCTCGGTCATACGTGTACGAATCTCACTCTATTAGGCTTTGTGTACACAGTCGACAAATTATCTAAACACTTTTTTCGTCGTTACAATGTGTTCAATAAGTTTTAATTTAAGTGTGTACGTACAAAAGCAACGACACGACAAAACTGTGTTTCAGCAGTTGAAAAGCGTCGTGGAACGCCACAACAATGCGACGACTTCTTTGTCTTACGACTTGGATTCGCCTGGTGCAAACAAATGGAACCGTGTACAACAGCGACAGTTCTGTCGTTGCTCACCAGAATGTGCTTGGACCAGCCCATGACTTCAGTCTAGTTTTGGAACAAATACTGCATACGATGCCTGTATTATATCGTTCGATCGTGCTCCTTCTCCAATTGGTGTCCTGCCTAGAAATTTATTGTCCAACTAGAGCCAAAAGTTCATCAACATTGGAAACATTCATTCTCTAGTAGGGAAGAAACTTATCGGAATTATTCCAATAGTGCTCAAAACTTGTATTAAACTTTCAAAATGAAAGTATTTCATTGTTAATGGGGCGTACCCAAAATTGACGTTCGCGCGTCGTCGTTTTATATTGAAGACTAGAAGAGCAAAAATAGCACCCATTTCTACTATGTCCATGATGATACTGGGCGTAATATAAGTTTCTGGAACTCTTGTTTTTCCTGACAACAAATATGTTTCCTGTGAATATACACACCAACGACGCGATTGTTTCGTCGTTCATCTGTTGCTTTGAAGTTGCCAGCCAGAAAGGTAACGACAAAAAAGTGTTTAGACAATTGGTTGCCTGTGTACACATGGCCTTAATGTTCAATATTAAGTGTCACACATGCCCAGTCCGGAGTTTCCAATAGGTTTTGTATCCTGGCTCGTTTGTGGAAACGCTTGTTATCCGCTGAGATACATTGGTTCAAATTGGAGTGTTCACACAGAGAGAGAAATAATCGCGTGGTATAATTCCCGCACCGCCGGTTTAGAACAGCCGCTTGTATCCTACACCATGCCAAAAGCACAATTAATTGAACACGTAAAATAAGCGAGATTTTTCCTCTGCTCTGAAAGCAACGTCAGAATTGATCACGCGAATAAAAGTTCGCGCGATCAAATACCTCTCGTGTGAAAGGGCACTGAGAATGAAACGTGTGCGTCCATAGTAAGGGCCTACACTCCCCTTCTATAAATTTACCACCTCATGTTTAAAAAATATATGTTAGCTTCCTTCGTTCTTCATCTTTATCAGTGGTAACGCTGAATACGCCTCACCATTGCATAAATACATCCCATCACGCGGTAAACGTCCAAATAAACAATTTGTGCCTATGTCAGACCACTGTGGTAAATATCCCTATCAAATCAAAACTTTTTCAACTTATTGAAAAGGTTACTCACGATCGAAAGTTCGAAGCAGTTTCCAAGTTGGCTACACTTTTTCAACTTGACCAGACTTTTGTTCAGTATTGTGTGACGTCAGTCTTGTTTCAATTGTTGCTTGGATCCCAACTCAATGATGGACATCGAACAAGTACTGACCTATTATCACGGCTTGATGTCCTCTCATAGCGATACTACTGGACGTACGTCACAAATAAAGACTTGTGGTATTCTCTCTTGGCGGTGTAAGACAGTTTCAGCATGATAAAAAACAAATCGCTGCTTAGTCCAAATGACGCCATTTTATTGTTGCGATCGCGTCTCACCGCCCGTTTGGGTTATACGTACATGTACTAAACTACGCTAATGTGAAAGGGACGAGGAAATGTACCCGAATATGTGTGGAGGAAGACTGAAAAACCATTTAGGAAAAAAAAACTCTCAGCAGATTCGACCGGGATTCAAACCGCGATCTCCCCGTATTATGCGGTCCAATCTTTTTCGAGAGTGAAGCAACACAGCTTTATTTGTTTGTGATGATAACCCGCATCGGTGGATACGTGGTCTAAAGCGTAAACCTCATTTTGTCCGGTTATGAAGAAGTTGGAATTCGAATCCCGGACGAGTGGTGAGTTTTTTGTTTTTGCCAAAATGACTATCAAAATCTCCTTCCACGTAAATACAGATGAATTCCACATTCCTAATCCCTCCCCTTTAAGTGTAAGTATGCACGGACGGACAGTAATAAGCGTTGCAAAAAAAAAACTCGTATATTTTAACTCTAAGGTAATTACTAACTCATAACTAAATCAGAGGGGTAGAAATGGAGAAGATGGATTTTTATTACAAATTCACTCGTACTCGCTTAGAGAGAGAATAAGATAACTACAATAAAGGCTCAGGCTCGAACCTCGGTCAGGTGGAATCGGGATGCTATCACATGTAATTTTCTCTTACTTTTAACGGCTTTCATAGGCCATATTATCGCATAAATAGTACAGTATTCTATTAAAACATTGTTGATAAAATTTTTAATAGTATTAGTTATTCCTAATGGGTTTTATTTAGCACCGCGCCTTACTACCCATTCGAGCTATACGCTTATGTACTGATAACACTAATGGTTTTAGGGATTAGGAAGGTTATATTTATAAGAAGTGTACTCGTCTTTGCGTGGAGTGAGATTGGAAAACTATTTTTGAAAAAGACCATCAATATACCCGACCGAGATTCGAACCTTGATTTTCCCGTCATCGGCTACTACTACTACTAGGGTACCGCCATAGACCATGTGGCCACCGAAGTGGGTATTCCTAGTGTTTAAAGCTAATCTTATTTATTTAACTTATATTTCTTTGGTGGGTAATCTAAATACTGATGTAGTTGTGTTTGTTGTTAGCCGTGTTTGAATTCACTCAATGTATTGATCCAAATAAACACATTTTCTAGTTGATTTTGTTCACTTATTGTGTAACTACCCCCTCCCTAATTACTAGCGCCGGCACCAGGCCACCTGCTGACTTTAGGGTTGATACAGTAGCCCCATGGCTTCTTTGGTGCTGACTGACAGCTGACGGCTTTGAAAAGCTACCAGACCAAATTATGTATTATATACCTAAATGTTGACTGTCAGAAGTCAGCTGTGAACTTTCAGTCAGCACCAAAGAAGCCATGGGGCTACTGTAGTTGGGCGCATGCGCGAGCAATTCCGATAACATTCACCAATCAAATCTTCAAGGTCAAGTGTCCACCCATGGGTTTGGATAAAATTGACTTTTTTTTATTATGTGGTATCTTATTTTCGGGAAACAAGGTTTGCCTTAAAAAACGTCTTTTGAGGCTTCAGTTTAATAAAATTTCCCGTAGGAGGAGCCCCCGGTTTGCCCCACCTTGAGAAAAATCCTGCGGTCGCCCTGGAGGTAGTCCCAATCCAAGGTTAGTACTAACGTGATTGTCATTCGTTTTTGTTTAGATGATTGTAATAAGTTGATTAGGAGGTTACACCCAATATCATTGCTGAGATAATTGCAGGTGTTAGGGAGACAAGCTTTATCTTCGCCCCTACGCTTTCTCTCAGTGCACTTTTGCCAAATCTCCTCGCTCTCAGTTATGACGGATGGTGGTGTGCTGGGGTATAAAGAAGGGTCTTATAATAATTAGAGTGGAGATTGACCATTCAAAAACGAGAAAATGACAACAGTGGTTCCCAATATTAATAATTATGCAGTCCCCTCAGGGATGATATCAAGTGTATTACTATACTAACCTTAATCCTAATCAACTTATTACATCCAAACAAAAATGAATGACAATCTCTTTTTAATTTTATTAAAGGCCGTTGCAGTGCTATAAATGTGTCGTCAATAACCCAAATACATTATTTTAAAATATCTTTGATTATTAGTTCTAGTGATTTACGATGAATTAGTTAGCGACATTTTAGTGACCTTAGTGCAAATTATAAGATATAGGGACGTGGCGTTTTTAGAGATATTTTGATATCGTGTGGTGGTCACACTACAAACAACATTGTCTGAACTCTGAACCAGTTATTTTTTGGTCTGCTCTCACACGTCTATAAAAAAATGTTTAGCTTGTTTTATTGGGTAACATTTTCAACAATATTGCTAGTACACAAAGTGAAATAAATATATATTATAACTAGGGTGGGATGTCTAAACGTTTACGAAACCGTTATTTTTGGTGTGCCTTATTCGTCGTTGTTGCTGTTATAATATTTATTAATTTATTTTTGATGTCAACACAACTTAAGAAAAGTCTAAATATAGATTATGAACGTTATGATTTGATGAATCGCGCAGAAAAACATCATAACAATTCTGAAAGTAAGCAGAGCTAAGCAATTTTTAAAAAATATATATAATTAGGTCCTATGTACATGAAAAAATTGTTATGTGTCAAACCTTAGAATTAAATATTTAAATAATGTTGGGCTGAATGTCAAAGGGCACAAGTGCCCAAATCCCAATCCCTGTTTTTTCCCTTCTCACAAAACTAATTTGCACCAAGCCGAACCTCATCACTGGTTCTAAAACTGCATTCAGACTAGCGAGCCTAGGATTGAGCCGAACCACATCGTAAGCTGAACCTTAACATTCCTGCGAGCCATACTTTGCTTCATAAAGTAATGTTCTTCGGTGGATGACACACAATGAACAGGCAGGGACAAATTATAATTGGCTGCCGCAGCATATATTTGTTTTCATATAGTTATTGACACACTACTGTGGCCCACACTTTGAGAACCATTGGACTAGGGGGTGATTTCCCCATCCCCTTTTTACATTAGTGTGGGTGCACAGCCTCAACACTTTCTCCCTTATCCTCAGATTAAGTGATTAATAACAATGGTTTAACCCGCTTCGATGGCTGCGTGTTCTATACAGGCTATACACTTATATGATAACAAATCTAATGGGGTAGGAATTAGGAAGGAAGCATTTTAGAGATAATCTACCCGCATTTACATGGAAGAATAGTGGGAAACCATTTAGGAAAAATCAGCCTCATTAGACCCGACCAGGATTCCAACCCCAATCTCCCCGTTTTGAGCACGCTAGTATAACACAAGATTGACGCATTAGACCACTACGTTGTTGAAGGGGGTTGAGATGTATTTACCTGGGATGACTGTCTATTCTTTGCTTACCTCTTTCTCCGCTTTTTTAAACAGGCAGAGGCAGTTTTAAACTTATTTTCAGTGTGCAACAAACTTTCTATGAAAAAGTTTCAGGCTTAGCTACTGTTGTTATACAGTTAACAACGTGCGTGTAATCATGTAACTGTAAATATTGTTTTTACTATTCTCTTTAATTTTTAATGATTTAATTAACTTTTATTTATTTCCCTCGGCCTATTATAAAACCATTTTTCAGTTAATATTTAATATGTCAATAACAAATAACTTAATTTCAAACAAAATGTCAAGGTGTTGTAAAATGTATAACATGTAACTGCTCAGCTAATACTTCAAGCATGTGTGACAAAAGGTTAAATAGAAATAAACAATAATTTAAAGTTGCAAGTGATTTGGCTTGAGCCTCGGCTCACAGTGCCATCCAATGAGTTTTGAGCCGAGCCCCATAACATTCCTCGATGTTTTGTCAAAATACTGACACTCGCTGGTTTGCTGCAAACATTTCGACAAACCCATCCAATGTTAATGACGTTCAAGGCAAGGTTCAGCTCACTAGTCTGGACACAGCTTAATAATTTAATAGGAGCCAGTAGTAAAAAGGTGGCCTTTAGGGCTTGGATTTTATTTAACACACTCTTTCTGAACTGATTGATTATATCAGCACATTACTTACAAATTAAAAACATTAGAAATAAAAACAAAGACCCAGTCTCCCTGCTCCACTAATTAATCACTGCGAAAGCTGAAACTCTTGATTAAACCAATGGCAAATCTTTCATCTTTGCTGTTAATCTAGCCTGGGACTCTTATCTATCTAGAGACATGCAAGTAACCGACTGAGCTAAGGTGGTGAATCTGTGAACTTTGAGCACCCTCTTTTTCCATAAGGATAGGAATAGCCTAAATAAAAGACCTCACTACATACTTCTAAAACCCATCTTCCAACGGAAAGGTGGTATCTCAGATATTTGATTGGTGAAGTTTCATAGTTTCAACCATTTACCTTTGGTACTTATGTGCGCCCTGAGCAATGGACTTGTAGACTGGAAACCTATAGAAACAGCTAAATCCTGGTTAGAACATCAGAGTCAGATTGGGGGATATAGGATGGATACCGTCCATATGACACATTTAGCGGCTGATGGTATTCAGCACTGGGTTTCCATATGCTGGCTGTTTGATCACCTGCATAAGGTCCTTGATGGGCAACTAAAGAGGTCATGTCATTTGTTTTTATACTTTCCTTGGCTTAAGAGCAGGTCTCCTTTGTATTGCAGACTGACACATTCTAAATTAGTTTCTTAGCACCGCTTCTTACTAGCCAAGCCATTTTGGTTACATATGTACTAATTACACTAATGTGTTAGGGATGAGGAATACTGGACTTTAAAGGAAGTGTACCCATATATGTGATGAGGGAGAGTGGAAAACCATTTAGGAAAACTGTGTTCTTAGTACACTCGACTGGGATTCAAATCTCGATCTCCCAATCATTGAAAGTCCATTTTATTGCGAGAGTGACACAGTTAGACCATTCGACCACTGAAACAGGTTGCTACACTTAAGGGGAAGCATTTCCTTTCACTCCTGAAACTATGGGGGAGGGGCGGGAAGGGTTTAATAAGGCATAAGGGTGCATTTCTCCCTCTATACACCATTGTATCTGGTCAAAGAATTAATCATCCAGTAAGTTAATTTTGAGTACCGATGAACTTGGAGCAAATGTCAAGATCATCTAGTCTAGTTTTCGGTGACAGGGAGGCTGGAGTTTCAACCTTCGCTAGGTGTACCGAGAGCGTTTTTTCAAATGGTTTCATACTCTCTCAACATATAAATGCTGATACATTTCCTCTAAGTTTTACCTACCTTATCCCTATCCTATTACAGTAGCACAGTTAAAGGGGTGAAGGCAAAATCATGATAACCCACATAGAGTTAAATGGGATATATTTAAACATCTATGAAATCATAAAATCTAGCTATAAAAAATAAAAAAAACATAATCATTATTAGCTACCCTCATGGTTTTGACTAACTATGAATACAACTTGTAGTTCAAGAGGTAAACTACCAGAGTAACTGCAAATACATTTTTTTCATAAAATGAGAGTTATTATGTTTTTGTCCTGATCCCCTCATTTACATTCAGATAGCTCACAGGTGGGTTGAAAATATTTCATTCTGCTCCATTAATTGCCTGGAGTATGGACAAGAAACAAAATTTTGGAAAATAACCCTTGATATTGATAGGTAAGAATGGCTCTTTTAAAATCAATTTTTTAGCATAACTGTTCATGTAAGGTAAAATTTTAGTGGAAAACATTGGATCTTTCTACTGCAGATTATATATTTATTTTCTCTGATTCAGTTAAGCACAGAGATTATTTAGCTAAACCCTACCACTTCAACACAATTTTCCACTTTAAACTAATATATAAAATAATTTGTTATATATATTTTGCGAGTTAGATTTTATATAGACATTATGTTTACTAACAGTTGTACTTTAGAACTCTTTGTTCAAACATGTCTTCAGTAAATAATATCTTACCTCACCCTATGTACGCCAACTGATAAGATTCCATTAGCAAGTTTCATAAGTCTCGTTGGTAAAATTCCATTTGGTAATGTAAAGAAAGTTCTTGATTTTGGTGTATTAGTTTTGATAGAAAATACTGATTATATTTAAGTAATATTACTAAGCTAGGTTATCTCCAGTGTGTAATAATTGTATCGTTTGAAACTTAGACCAACTTAAAATAATCATAGATTATCCTACATAATTCTTATCACTTTTCATTATGATTATTTTATAAACTAGTGCCTTTAAAATATTCATTAAAAATGTTTTTGTGCTCAATGTAACTTAGAATAACATATAGAAAATATAGTTAATTTATTTCAAATAATTATGATCATTTATTCAACTTTTGGTACTGATACTCAGTAGGTCCTACCAACCGTCAAGGTTGGTAATTTGATTATCTGACTAACCCAAGAGGCTTGGGTTAAATCCTGACTGGCAGCACTGCTTGTTTCTATTAATGGCTATCCATCGTTGCTTCAGGCAAATGCTATAACACATTTCCTTAAAATTCGATCTCCTCATCCTTTGTCCATAGATTTGTTAATGTAATTTATGTACAGCCCAAACAGCCAGTAAAACATGTTGCATTGAAAACACTTAATCAATACCAACAAACTATTAGATTACTGTTAATTTGTTTTTAGAAATGTTGATAAAGTTTTGAATTTCTGAAAGCAATTATAATTTGTATTTATTTGTAAAGTAATCTTCATTGTGTGTATGTGTATGTAGATTGTAACATCATGCTATCCACGTATTTATTTTGACTGACAAAGGCGCCGAAACAAACACCGGGACCAAATGAGAGAGGGGTGCCTTAAGAGGGGGTCTAAGAAATTTCCACCTTGAAAATTTGTAAACCATTAATTAATAAAACCATGCACTATGCTTCCAAATGCTGGATAGAATCAGGCGAGGGCATTCAGTTATGGTCAAGCAAAATAAAGACGATTAAAGAAGAAGGGGGCATTTTAAAACTTGAAATTGAAGTTTTTGAATTGATTTTAATGTTGGTTTTTTTTTAAGTTTGAAAATTCATAAATTGATAGTATGCTTGAAAATGCATATCAAGTTTAGTTAAAAAAAAAGCACTGACTGTACCCGGGTGGTTGCGGCATCTCTGGTTCGCAACATTTTAATGAGCTTCACTTTTTAAATTGGGAGATTGACACTTTTTCAGGTAATTGCCAACATTTAAAAATCACTAAGATATATACATTAGAACTTCCTTAATCCGATAGTTGGGATCAAAGCTTGTTCAAATTAATGAAAACTCAGTTTAAGCGGGAGAATACGAAAGGGTCTTAGGAATGACAAGCATATTTTCACAAATTTTAAATTACAGTTGAATAGTTTTATAAATTTTACATTAATTTAACTGATGTTTAACATGTAATATTTATCTTTAGTTATACTTTTACGGTATATCTTTGTACAGTACTGTAATTATTTTTATATACGGGAAAAAGCATTGTGTTGACTACAACATGTAAATATTTAGTATTTATTATAAATGTTTCTTACAATTAGTTATTTAAGCTTTGAGTTTGTTATCAATAAAATATATTTCATTTGACTGTGCTACTCCCAACCTCGTTTGTTTTCGGAATTTCGGACTAACAGGGTTTTACTTTTCATACTACCTTTTTATGGTTTATCCGTCTCTAGAGCCTTTAATTCTAGTATCATTTTAGTAGGAAGAAGCATTCAGAAGTCGGCATTATTTTGTAGGTATTGACAATATCTATCAAAAGTGACCGCTAAAGTTCACATAACTTGACATATGAATATGTAAAAATAAATCAATTAACTTTATTAGCATTCAAATAAGGTTCTTCGTATAAAAATTGAACTGTAAATAGTGTTTCACTTTCAGCAATGTCACTCCCAACACTTTACGAGCACTACACACAAGGCGGGGTGGTGGTAGGCCTGGAGACGCCTCCTGATGGTTTCAAGCTGAACAAGAAGGACATAATCATCTTCAGCGGAGCAATTCATTACTTCCGTGTCCACCCAGCACACTGGAGGGACAGGCTAAGGAAACTAAGAGCTGCTGGCTTCAATACTGTCGAAACGTGAGATTTGCTTTTAGATATTTTCACGCAGGGGGCAGGGGATAAAGGGAACACATGTTCCTCAGGATCAACGTGGTCTACCACCTTTCTCCCCCACCAATATGGAAGATTGTTGATATAAAGTAGCGTTGATAAAAAAAAAGTAAATCACCATTAGCCATTACATTAAGTTTTAAAGATAATGTAAGATTGAAGATTTGTATAGATTCGCATCAGTAGGGACCTACTTGTTTGACCAGTTTCGGTGGCCTCACTGGTCTAAGGCGCTACTTTCACAGTAGACTAGACTGCCGATGGCGAGGAGATTGAGATTCAAATCTTGGTCGGGTATACGGAGGGGTGGTTTTTCCAAGATGGTTTTCCACTCTCCATCCATGCAAATATGAGTACATTTCCTATAAAATATAACCTTCCTCAGCCCTAAAACCATCTGCATAATTAGTACATAAGCGTATAACCCGAACAAGTAGTAAGACACAGTGCTAAAAGAATAAAAAAAACTACAGTCCAATTTTCATAGAAAGGGCTGTTTAGAAAATATTAATCTGTCAAAATTGAAAACATTTTAGATACTATAAAATCATTGTTGGGTATTTTAAAGATATTGATAAAATTCATCAAAAATGATCACTATAGATCGAACATCACTTGACGCATGAATACATGAAAGTAGATATAGTAGGTTTTATCCCGGTCAAATAAGGCACTTCCTATGAAAATTGAACTGTGGCCACTAGATAAAATATGTAGGTTAATTATAAAATATAGACTTGCGTGGTTCAATGCAATACTCTTGTCTTAGACTAGACTGCCGAAGACAGGGAAATCGGGGTTCAATCTTGGTCGGGTGCACTAAGAGGGGTTTTCCACTTTCCCTCCTCGCAAATGCGGGTGCGCTTCCTTAATTAAATCCTCCCAACCCCCAAACCATTAGTGTAATTAGTAGATAGCCACATAATCCGAACGGGTAGCAAGACGCGGTGTTAAAAAAAAATCAATATTAAATTTAAAAAAGTTTTAAGTCTAAGCAAAGCATTATTTTGTGTACATCTAATCTGATCTCTTTTTTCTTTCTGGCACTGGTTTATATTACACAAATGGGGTAGGGATGAGTAAGGTAGAATTTTGAAAAAATATACTTGAGTTTGCGTGTGGATAAAGTTGGAAACACCACCTCCAGTACACTTGGCTGGGTTTCAAACCTTGTCCTTCCTGTCACTGCCAAGCAATATTAGATGAGTTTGATACATAGTCTGCATGCTCACTGACAGGGTAAAAATATAGTTAATTAACAATCAATCACTAATTTGTTAAACGTTTCACCAAAATATAATTCTAGATAAAGCACACTAAGCATGTTTTAATTCAATCATGGCTTTGTAAAATAGAAAATGTTTAAATTGTATTAATTAGTAGGTAATTAGGCAGCAACATTACTATCAGAACACAAAACAATGAAACCAAAATTGGTAACATAGTATTAATACACCTCTAATTATCTTAGTAAACAAAGCATTAATGTGTATTTAAGTATACATTTGAAATATTTTTAATTTTCAAGGTATGTGCCATGGAATCTACACGAGCCTGAAAAGGACAAATACGATTTTGGAGACGGAGACAACGATATGTCAATGTTTCTGGATGTGGTGAAGTTTGTCCAAATTGCCCAGGAAGAGGACTTGTTTGTTATTGTTCGGCCAGGCCCATACATTTGTGCGGAGTGGGACTTTGGAGGGATGCCAAGGTGAACAAAATATCACCATCACAGTTCTGCTCAACTCATTTATGGCTGAGACTATAAAGCTCATTTGAGTGACAATCATTCTTAGATGAGATTAACAAGCAGCGAGTGAACTGTTGCCATTCAAATGAGGTTCATAATATTGGTCCTTGCTGTGAACTGTGAAGTCTGTAAATTAACTTTGTGTTTATTTAATAGTTAAAGTATTTTTTAAACTCAGGTAGTTATGCAATATATGTGATTTTTAGGTGCTCTAATTAAATGCTTCCACTCAACTGAGTGTTTTTTTCATCATAAATGAGGTTATAACTACCCTTAAGTCCAATTTTCATAGAACATCTAGAAAATCTACTAGATCTACTCTAATGTATTAATACTTCAAGTTATGTATTCTGCAGCTGTGACTTTGATAGTTATTATCAAGCCCTCAAAAATAATATTAGTACTATATTAATTTTATCAATGTTGGCAGAAAAAAATACGTTTGTATTTTCTAAAAGGCCCATCCTATGAAAATTGGATTGTATGTCACTCTTTCTTTGTCAAAAAACACTTAATTTTGAAACCCTTGGTTGTACCTGGAAAAGTTGTACTTTTTTATATCGTTTTAATACCCACATTTCATTTACTGTAGTGCAAGTACATAGATAGCAGCTCAATATTTTGGTCCTGTGAAGTCACAAATTTTGAAATCTTCTGCAACTTAATTATAATCTACTGATTAATAAAACTTTTGTTAAACCAGTTGGCTACTCAGAGACGCAAGCCTAAAAGTAAGAACTTCTGAATCTCGATACATCACTCGTGTTACCAAATATTTTGATGAGTTGCTGCCCTTGTTCACCAAACTGCAGTTCACAGAAGGTGGACCAATCCTTGCTTTCCAGGTCAGCCAACTTAGCAACATCACAGTTAAATAAAATCATGTTTTATAGTAAATAAACTAGAGTTGGATCAAATACACTATTTATGAATCCAAATATTGAATTCTAATCTTCATTTTAAGCTTCCCCCAAACAGGCGCAATATGGTTCCTGCCATACTCTATTTATTTGTAGCCAATTAATAAATTATTTATTCATTTGTTTATGCAGTAGAGCCTCGTTAATCCAAACTAACTGGGACCGAAGTTTGTTTGGATTAAGCGGGAGATTACAGAAGGCAGTTTGTGCAGATTATCCCATATCTGTAAAATTTACATTCATGTTTTGATGTATAACATGAAATATGTACTGTAGTTTTACATTTACAGTATATCTTTTTATAGGACTGTAATTTTTTTTAGTTAAAGATAAGCACTTTTTGTTATTATCACTGTTACTCACAATTCACTTTCTATTGAGTTTGTTAACAATAAAATATATTTTATTTGACTGATTTATTTTTTATTTAAAAAAAATTGTGTCTTTACTATCAGCGATTTCAGACTAAAGAGTTTTTTTTTAACTTTATTTGCATTTCAAATATTGTTTTCTCAAGTGTCTTTATTTTGGTTATGCTATTTTTTTAAAATTTTTATTCCAGATAGAAAATGAATACGGTTCAATAGCATATAAAGTAAAAAGACCTGATAAGCTGTATCTTCTGGCGATAAAGAAACTGTTTGACAAACATGGACTGTATAAGTCATTGTACTTCACGGCTGACTACCCATCTATCGCTCTCACTTCTGGTGCTTTAGACGGAGGTGAGCCTGCAAACTTTTACTATGTGATTTGTTCCAAAGAGGATAGTTTAATTTAGTAAATTTACAAATACTACCTACTAAGGTTGTAGATTGAAGTGTAAGAATAAAAAGTTATTGTGATTTTAAATAGTGTTTTTTATTTTTACTTTTTTTTAGTAGTGTGTCCATTTTACTATTCATTTGGGCTATACACTCATTTACTAACTACACTTATGTGTTAAGGATGAAAAAAGTTAAGTTTTGAGTAAATGTACCCCTGTTTGTGTGGAGGAAAAATGAAATAAAAACTTATAGCGCACCCAATCAGAACTCAAACCTCAACCTCCCTATCTTTGGCAATCTAATCTAGGGGTCGGCAACCTTTTGGGGCTCTATTGACTTAAATACGTATCATAGGTCCTATGATCTACCATTATTTCTCCACACTACTTTTTTGCTTTTTTTGTCTATACATCTTATATCTATTCCTTAAATTCAATCTTTCCAAAAATACTTACTTTCTCACCTAAATGGAAAAAAAAAATTAATAAAATGTAAATTCTCATGATATGGAACTTTCATTTTCTTATAACATTACCGATCATGAACGAGTAAGGTTATTCTGCTCACACTCAAATATTATTTGAAAGTATTTGATATATTTGCAAGTTTAGAAAACTCCTAGATCAACTTTTAATGACAATGTAATTTTTTGACTTGATCAATATAAAAATGCCACAAAATCTATTGACGGCGTTCACCCAGTTGCCAACCCCTGGTTTAGTCTATTGTGAGAGTGACGCCTTAGACCATGCGGCCACCGAAGTGGCTTTTACCAAATAAGATTTAAAAAACTGTGGGTAGTTTGGACCAGAATGGACTGATTATAGCCTTGGATTTTTACGTCCTGATGAATAGACAAAACTTGTAGAGTGGGCCTAGTACTATATTAAATGTGTGCTCCTTAGGTCAATGCATAAGTGTCCAATAATAAATAAAGATTTACGATAAAAAGATGATAGAATTTATATAAACTTTACTTTGTGCTTACAGTGTTGATGACTGCTAATTTCAATACGGATCCGGATAACCAACTGAATACTTTAAAGGTTCTCCAACCAAACAAGCCTCTGATGGTAATGGAATATTGGTCCGGATGGTTCGACCATTGGTTTGAACATCATCACACAGTCTCGACTGACGGTAAGATATTTTGCTTGTGACTTCATATTGCATAATTGAGATTGGGCATTTTATTATTAACTGTTCATGTTGATAAAATTGTGTTAGTCCAATTGAGCCATCCTAATAATCATTTCTCGCTTCCAGCATTCTACCGGGTCTGGGTTTTGACAACTTTCCTCAGTCCTGCCACCACTCTTCCTCTTCCATTGATTGTTAGTCTGTCCTCTTATTTTATCAACCCATCTCATTTGTGATCTTCCCCCAGTTCTCGTTCCTACTTTTATCGCACTTGCTATTCTCTTAGATAATCTTTTATCGTCCATTCTCTTCTTATGATCACACCATCCATCTAGACTTCTCAATTTCTTTCCTTAATACGTTAGTTGACCGCATTTGTGGTCAGAGTTCTTGGCTACAGATCCAGAGGTCTCGGATTTGATACCCTGCACTTTCATATTTTTCTGTACAACAGCGGGTCTGGAATGGGTTCAACTCGACCTCGTAAGCACAAATGTGGAGCTACTTGAATGAAAATGTAGTGGCTTCGGTCTAGAAAACTGAGATTAATGGCCGGAGGGCTAATTGTGCTGACCACATGACACCTTATCTCTGCAGTAGTTGGCACTATCTCCGCCAACAGAAAGCAGCCGCTCAGTCGGTATGGTTCGATTGTGAGCTGAGACCATGGAAGTTACAATTTCTCTGTGTTGCCACTTCTAATTCTATCCTTCAGTGTCTTTTCCCATAATGCTTTGTAGAAATTTCATCTCTTCAGCCTGTATTCTACTCCATTCCTTGGGGGTTGTTACCAACTTTCAGCTGCATATACTATAATTGGCACCTTATATGTTTTGTTTATCAATAATTTTGTTGTTCTTGGTACTTAACTATCCCATATAAATTCAGCTGTATCTATAAAATAGTCTTAGTACAATTTAAAATGACAAAAGAACAAATTATTGTTGAAATTTTACTTGCAATTTACTTTGAAATTCTTTTTGTTTTTCAATCAAGCTAGCCAAGATTTGATATTTGGTTTTATTTTTCCTCAGACTATATATCCATTCTTGAATCAATCCTCAAGTTCCCTTCTTCAGTCAACCTGTATATGTTCCACGGTGGAACAAGTTTTGGATTCCTCAACGGTGCAAACGTACAGCCTAATAAACCCACGTATCAGCCCGATGTCAGTAGCTATGGTGAGTCAAATTATTTTCACACCTCTCTACGCTACCAGGAAGTAGTAAATATATTGAAATAAGGTATAGAAAGATGGAAACAAAGTAAGATAAATTCAATGGTTGAGGAAACTGCCCGTTACCGTCTCGTCTTTCGAAATGGCAATAATTTCTCAAAGAAGGTTTTTTAGAAATGTTTTTACTAATATAGGTTGGTTTGGGTTTTATTAATTCAATTTCTGGTTTTTGGTTTCACTTATAATAAGACACATACTAATCTAAAGTTATTTTGTCTTACACCAAAAGAATTGAGAAATGAATGTATAAAAACCAAAATTAGTTGTGGTTAGTTAGTGAACGATCAAATTGAACTTTCCTCATATTCTACCCATATTTATATGAATGAAAGTAATTTAATGTTAGGTATTGTACAGCAAAGCTATTAAATCTTGCCTCTATATTAAGTTTATGGTTATTAATTTATTGGTTGATACATTATAAGCACTATATTTCAATACTATAGAGAGTACATTATCATTTTTTATGCTTTAAAATAATTGATTTTATCCATTAGATATTGTCTTGTTTAACTTGAAAGCTAGCAGGTATCCATGATCAAACACTCTTACACAGTCTCAGCTTAAGCAAGTAGCTATCTGCTATCCTCCAGGATAAACAGAGGGGACATAGACAAGACACTTGCTTCGGTCATTGGATGGTATAAGGTTTAATTCTCGCAATAAGCTGGATTGCTGATGATGAGATCAAGGTTCCAATCCCGATAGTGTGTACTGATGTTAATTTTCCATAAATGATTTTCCACTCTCTTTCCACACAAATGTGAGTACATTTCCTCTAAATGCATTGTTCCTCATTCCTAACACATTATTGTACTTTGTTAATAAGCGTATAATTTGAACATTTGGGTGAAAAGCGGCAGGGAAAAAAACAAACTAAGTACTTCAAAAGGAGCATAAAAGGGCAAAGCCTTCAATCCTACTTTCATTATTTAATTTAATATAGCCGTTTGGCGCCATTTTTCCTTTGTATACTAGATACTTCTTAATTGTATGTGAAATAATTTTCTATTTTGACCTAGATTATGATGCCCCACTCTCAGAAGCTGGCGATTACACCGAAAAATACCACGCAACTAAAGAATTGATTGCCAGATACAATCATGTCAAGACGAAAACACCGAAACTACCGAATGAAAGCCACAAGAAGAAGTACCCAGAAACATCAATCATGTATCAATTACAATTCGAACAAATAATACAAAAAGTGGTAAGTTATCTTATTTTTTATATTGCATAGAACTTTTGCTTGCCTCATTTCTGGGCGTTTCTGTCTCTGTGGTTCGTCTGGCACCACTTACAATAACAAATAAACTATGTTTACACTTTTTTTTTTGTACCCATATTTTCACTGCATATGTCAAAATTGGAACATAATATGTCCTAGAGACCACTCCTCCCACTTCCTTGATATGCTCATTAATTTTACAATTTTACTCTGCACCTATGTTTCAAGTAATTGACATTGAGACATATAATCTTAATTTCAGGTTCAAGAACCAGGTACTTGGGTTTATTTCCATACCAATTATTAATAATACTATAATTGGAAGAAGGTATAGGAAAGGTGGATAGAAACATAAAAAAGGGACGAACACAATATGGCTTTTACAATGAAAAGAAGAACACAGTTCACACTTTACATTGCTGCCATTGAACAAAGAGGTAATGGTTGCCTTGTAAAGAAAATTGATCATTACCGCCCAATCCCCCGACCTAGGTTTCATTCTATCAAAACTCATCAGGGAGGAGTGGGAAACGGGCAATGCAACTTCCTAAAATAGGAAACAAAAAAAAAAAGCACTAAAGGGGAGAAAATTTAAAATTGTAAAGAATGATACGACATATGGATAGGAACATGTAAAAAGTATAACATAAAGTACAAACGCAGGAAAAGGACATTGGATGCGAATAGTAAGTATTTCAAACTTGATGATTTCCTCCTCTCTTCGGAATTAAGATTGGAGAAGTTTCTTTTAAATGTAAAGTATATAAAAAAAAGTACAATGTCTAGGCTACGCTGTAAAATATTATTTTTTACTCAAAAGGACATATTTTTGGGTTGTAAAAATAAGAGCAAGGGAACAAAAATTTAATTTTCTCCTAATCCCACAATACCTTTGTTTATGCCTGAATTTTACCATGGAAAATATATAAATAACCATGTATATTTCAGGATGCTGCAGATCGTGTGAAATCTAAAAATGTAACTGCTATGGAATTATTAGATATAAATGGTGGTAACGGACAAAGCTACGGGTTCGTCTTGTACCGCAAATCGGGTGTGAATATCCCCAAAAACTCTATTTTGAAAATCGAGGGCCGAGTACACGATGTGGGAACTGTAATGGTGGATGGATTGACAGCAACGGAGAGCTTTAAACATTTGGAGCAAACGGAAAGCTTCGGTTTTTGGGAAGCCAGGTGAGGGATACATGTGATTTTGTTATCTAAAAATAGTTTTGTTTTTACTTTTAATAAACTTTTTTTATTTCTAGTTTGAATTGGAGGTCACATGGTCTAAGAGGTCACTCTCACAATAGATTGGATTGCTTGTGATGAGGTGATTGGGATTTGGATCTCTACCACTATACTGAAAGTGGTATTTTCCCCTACTCTCTCCATGCAATTGTGGGTATATTTCACTACCTTCCTCTTCCTAACCACATTAGTGTAAATTTGTAGATAGCCTAGACACAAAAAAAAGTTGGATTTTAAATTGTGTCATATTTTCACTTTTTTTAGTACCGCATCTTACTATGTGTTCAGTTTATAGGCATACATACTAGTTAAGCTAATAATATAGGGATGAAGAAGGTTGAATTTACTTATTTGTGAAATGTTATGAAAATAATGAGTTTTTGTGGAATTTTAAGCGCCGGATTTATAAAGATAAGGATGCGAGGGATATTGCACTAGAGGATTTTGTAAAGTGATATCAGGCGTGCATATTCTCAAGAAGTGTCCAAAATAAAATGTTATGTAAATATTGCAAGAGTGCCTTGTGAGCGATATTATTTAATATCAGTTAACAAATGTTATAAATAATGTTATCAAACCATTATTTCCTACCAATCAACGTGGCATGTGTAATTTTTTTTACATACAATCTCAAAATATAATAAAACATTGTAGTACCGTGATTAGTTCCGGCAACATAATATTCGTGTTATCGGCAAGTAAGGTATGATTGGCCGGCGAATTTCACGCGAAATCACCGGCACGCTTTCCAATCTCCGTATTTGACACTTTAACCAATCTTTATAAGTTTTAATTAATAATGTTCAGCCCATACATTTCAAACATTTTGTAGTAATGCTTTGGCAACTTGAGTAGATACACAACATTATATTATTGTCTCATAGCAAACCAGATAGTTTATATCTAAACCAATCTACAAATTAATTTATTATTATTTTTAAGGAATATTTTAGGCCTAGCTAGCTAGCATTTAACAAGATATTTTGTTATTAGTATACCAACATTTAAAACAGGGTTGAAAAAACCGGGGTTAGGCCTATTTATAAAAAATGTTCAACCTAGTTTGGTTTTATTGGGATTTATTGACTTTGAGTTTAATTTTATTGATCATGTATGCTAAGTGAGTTATAACAAATCAAGCAAAATAATAAAATAATAATTTGGGATCAACTGAAACATATTTTAATGTATTAAGGAATTAAGAAATATTAGACATACTAATCACAAATGTTTTTATGTTATCTACACAAAACAATTTTTTAAATAGCTCAACTAGTTATGATACATTGCGTTTACTGAAAAATTGTAATTTATTTGGCCGCCCATTCTTATTCTAAATTCACTCTTCATAGCTCCTAACACATAAGTGTAATTATTAGTATATGCGTATCAATAACCCGAACAAGAAATCAGAAGCAGTAATGAAAAAAAAGGCTCCAATAGAGAGATCAATTCACACCACTTCATTTTCAGCCATGTTTTTAGAAGCGATACTAATACAAGTGAAAAGTGCGTGTCAACACAACTAGCATGTTAGTAAGCTAATACTAGTAAACTTGCATTAGTCCACTAACACCGTGTCAACGGGCCTTTAGGAAAAACCACCACTGTACACCCAATTGTGGAATTCAAACTCCGGTCTTCCTGTCTTGAGCAGTTTAGTCTGTTGTGAGAGTGACGCCTTAGATTATGCTGCCACTAAAGCAGGTTTCACATTATTGAAGAAAGAATTAGCAGTAAGAAAAGTTGGTATTGATGTACTCATAAAACTTGTGAAGAAAAATATGTACACTTAACTACTATTTTAGTGATCAGGAACTAAAGCTGAAAGAGAAATGCATCGGGCCGAATAAAACGTTGGACATAATGGTGGAGAACTGGGGTCGAGTGAACTTTGACAATTCTCTTGAAGCTTTTGATCAGAAGAAAGGTCTTTGGGAAGGTTCAGTGCTGCTCGACGGGAACAAGCTGGAGGACTGGGAGATAATCGCGTTGCAATTCAAGAGGAAATGGGTCAACAGGTGGGACAGACAAATTTCTCTTCCACAAATTAGGCTGGAATAAACACGACCAAACCTCCCTGTTTGTCGATGTGGTTTTCCAGGCTTATTATAGATCTAATACTAAATAACCTAGTTATTTTGAAAAATAATTTGTTTCATTGCCCTTTTCATACTCCAGTGCTATGTAAATTGAGTTTCATGATCATAGTAATTCATAATTTAAATATTTCCAAAAATTGTATCTGTATATTGATTTAAAATGTCTTTAAAATTAAAATGTATACATATCGGTTGAAGAATGCTGATCTATTCCAAATGATAAAAAGATTGGTCTGATAGAATTTTTGTTGATAGCATTTGCCTGAAACAATTGCCATTCAACTGTCAAAATGATTGCCTGTAACAATTTAAAAACCAAATTCATAATAAACCATCAAATACCAGTTTATTTGTGCTCTGATTACATGGACATCTATTGACTTTATACTGAGCATAGAATGGTTTTGGTATACCCCAATTTTCTTACAAATGGACGTATCTAACAGCTAGGAAAAGTTACTAGACCTAATTTCATGTATTAATATGTTAAGTCATGTTATCTGCAGCTCTCACTTTGATAGATATTATCAATAGCTATCAAATAACGCTAATTATTATTACTATTATTTATATTAGCACCGTGTCTTACTACCCGTTCGGATTATACGCACGCTAATGTGTAATGGTAGGGTGATTGTGAGATGAAATGGAGGACCTACAGTTTACCATGGGATCCGAACCACGGTGGAGGCCTGGCATTCCACACATTCACAAGTTGTGATTAATACACGTCTTGTCAGAGGTGAAGGAAGGGTTTGGCGATCAGATAAATCTGTGCCGGGACCGAGGATTGAACCCCGGACCCCCAACACAGAAGTCTGACACCTTACTCCTAAATAACGCTAATAATATATGTATAGTAAAATGAAGACTGCAAAATTATGTTTGTATTTTCTAAAAGGTGCTCTTAGTGTTTATTTGTAAGAAAATCAAGATATAGTTTCACTGATGACACTGCAAATATGTTTGTATTGTATTCATACTATTAAACTAAAATATTAATAATTCTATTTTTCATTTCAGTCTTTCTGGTTGGGATCACAATATAAAAAACACTTCAAACATTCCAGCTCTTTTCAAAGCTACACTGAACATTTTTGACCCAATGGACACATTTTTGAATATGTCGAACTGGGGCAAAGGAAATGTCTTCGTCAACGGTTTCAACCTGGGCCGATATTTCAATGCTGGGCCAACTCATTCCTTATATGTTCCAGCTCCTTTATTGAAGGAAGGCTCAAATGAGGTAATCCTAATTGTTTCTAAACCTTATTTAGAGTCCAATTTTATTAGGAATAGTCTTATCTGACTGCTAGAAGAGTTACTAGATCTACTTTCATATATGTATTTGTTAGAAGGCACAGGAAAGGTGGATATAAACATTTAAAAGGAACAAACACAATATGGCTTTCACAATGAAAAGAAAAACACAGTTCACACTTAACATTGCTGCCACTGGACAAAGAGCTAATGGCCGACCAATTCCTGACCTAGGTTTCATTCTATCGGAACTCATCAGGAGTGAATGTCAAACACGCAACACAACTTCCTAAAAGAGATATATTATATATTCACAACCATTTTCCTTTTCTTGTATTTGTCCTTCATGTCTTTTGTTCCTTTTACATGTTCCTAGCTACATGTCCTATTTTTCTTTACCAATTTCCTTTTTTCCTCTTTTATGGTTTTTGGTTTCCTCTTTTAGGAAGTTGCATTGCATGTTTCACATCTTCACAAGTTTTTTGAGTTTAAATCAAATCATATCCTAGTTAAATAAGCTAAAATTATGATGTTAAATAAAAAGTTACACATTATAAACAAAACATTAGATTAGTTTTGTACCCTAGTCTTATATGTTATCATGTATGATTGTAAGTTCTTTAACATGTTCATGGAACAATAGTTAATCTTATCATAGTTCAGTGGTTAAGAGCACCATATCTTTTGGTGATTATAAAATATTACAATATATAATTTCAGTCCTCAAAGTTAACACATTTGTTACGTATTATCCAAGGGTGCGATTTTAGGCTATACAAAGTTTTTATAAAGTTTGGTTTTAGGGAAAAAATGCAGCTTAATTTTGAGTCAACTTGGTAATAACTAATAAGCGTCTAATTTCCCTCATATTACAACTATATTGACATATTTTATGTGCACTATGGAATTTGAAACGGCCTAAAACTCTTATAGATTTTTTTCCTAGTGTGTTTTAATTCGAGTTAATGAATCAAATATTTTAAAATTTGAATCAATATCATCGAAGCTTTGCAGACTCCTACACATCGATCTGAAGCCAACTTCTATTATTCATGGGAATTTGGGGAGGTTGATATTACTCAAATATTTTTTGTTTATATATTTTTTGATTTGTCCAGTTTGTAGTGTTTGAGTTGATGAAACCATCAAGTCACCTAGTCTTCACAGATGCACCTATTCTTGGATAGACCACCTGCTAGTGTCATGTGCGTGAATATCAAGTTATCATGTGAGTTGTGCAGTTTAGTTATAATAATATTTTTGAAATATATTTTAACAAATATGCAGTTGATCAAGGAAAATATTGTGATAATTAATATTGAATCTATAACTTAAAACAAAGTTTCTCATTAATTTTTTATGCTTTATTAATTTAATTGGTTGAACTAATTTGGTAACGTGAACCATCGTTTGTTACAACTCGAATAAACACATTTGATGGTAAAACTGTAGTGAAATTTATGGTTATCTACACCTAATAATTAGAAACCATTATTTTAATTTCCATTTAACGGAATCTTGGGTGAATCAAATTCAATTGTATTAAAATCTTTACATTCGTAACTTCATTATCATTGGTGTCCAATGGTTTTTAATGTAATGACAGGTTGTCTAATTTTGGCAATTAAATAAAGCATTTATACAAATAGAACTGCGATAAAAATTGAAAATAATTCCTGTGGTAAGAATTCAAATAACTTAATAGTTTGTCCTTCCATTAAATTAGCTTTTTTACATCCATTACTGTTTCCAGCCTATGGTTTGAATAAGTTTTTTATTCAAGCCATATATTTTCCACTATCGGCTTGCTAGGCTTGGCATAGCTTCATATGCCTTATATCTTAAGACTAGGAGAGGCACAACATTCAGTCCCTGACCGTCAATTTATCAATGTGAAAGGGTAAATCCATATTTTCATCAATGGTAAATTTTCAGCCATACCAGGAATCGAACCTGAGACCCATAGCTCAGTAGGTAGACATGCTACCGACTGAGCTAAGGTGTCGGACAGTTTGTTTATTATTAAACAAAATATTGAGTGATGTATAAATGTTTTACCTGGATAGCTCAATGGTAGAACAGTGGGCTTTTAAGCGAGGCCCAGGTTTGATTCCTGTCTACAGATGTATTTAAATTATTGTTTTGTTTGTAATTTTTTTTATATATAACCTCACTGTTGTTCTTTATTCCTGCTAGAAAAGGACTATATATCGGTTTGATCAAGGACTTGTTTATAAAGGTGGTGTATACGTTCCCTTTTTTTACATCTGTGAAAATTATATATTTTGTAACACTTTTACACTCCCTATCCATTAAGAATCCAATTATTTGTTATTGAATTGTGTAAAGGCCACTTTTTAAATGTGAAGCAGAATATAGTAGTGCCCCCATATCCGCTGGTTCCTTAACTGTGATTTACTGCCGCCCATAAGCTTCAAACTGCATGCCAAGCGAGTATGTCCTTGCCTCATATTCCTGTGTCCCCATAACCACATTTCCTCACACAAGTTACCTCCATTCTTCTTCTAGAGTTCTCACTGTTCAAATTAGTTGCCGCTTTATCTCAGTGTTTGTGTTCAGAAAGCCCTGATTTACCGTAATAATGGCCCCAAATCGTAAGAGTAGTGATGCTGGTAATGCAAGAAGAATGAAATAAAATTGTGTTCGATATTATCCGAGGTTTCATGTAAACACCCCTTTGGAATGGCTTGAAGCTGTGAAGATAATTGGAACTTGACTTTTTGAAGATTAGCTCAAACCTTATTAAATTTGAGACAGTAGGGTCGATCTGATTCGGGATGAAGTGGGATATAAATAATCACATCTTGGTTTGTTCTGATGCGATGTAATGCCCTCTATTTGTTATATTAATATTATAGTTTGAATGCTACTATTGTGTGTAATTTTTTGTATATATTTCTCTTTTCACATCAAGAGCTCCCTCCAGATATAGCATCATGTATGGTGGTTTAGGCATGCCTCGCAAGATTATGGGGTGAATTTAATATGTACACATTTTTCCATAAATTTAACATGTAATTAGAACTGAAAAGACTCCACTGTATTACTGATTTAAAATTTTTCTTGTTTTTGAGTTGCCAGCTAAGTAGAGTACATGGCTAATTTTTGTTTGTTTGTAAACATACATATATAAATTTATTTAAATAATCAGTTTTGTAAGTATTACAGGTCAATTTTTTAATAGTGTGTTTATTGGTCATTTTTTTGTTTTGAAGTGTGTGAGCTGCTTAAAAATGTCATATATAAATGTATTTGTTTGGTTTCTATAGGCCTTTGAATTTTAAATTAAAATATTTTTTGATTTGAATTTAAACTTGTAAATTTGTTTAGTTTACAAATATAAGCTGTTTGATATATACATGTATATATTAATTTTGAGTGAAAGTACGAATTTTAAAATAAAATAAACTTCATCCCAGTAATGGAACATCAGAGAAGACTATTTCAGGTGCAGCCGTGTACAGTTCAAATACTAGAACCTGAAATAAATACAAAAAATATAGTTTATAAACTCTCTCTATGGTATACTTAATGACATAAACAATAATTAACGAAGAATAAACTTGTGTACAAATTATTAGTCGAATCAGTCAAATTACATGCGACATTTTTTTTTACATCCATTATTGTTTCCAGCCTGTGACCTTGGTCAGTTTTTTATTCAAGCCATATATTTTCCACTACTAGATTGCTAGGCCTGGCGTGTGCGCGCGCACACACAGAAAGTTAGAGTTGTTATTTTTTACTTTGCACACTCCTAGCAATTAATTTTATTGCTCTATATATATATTGTAATGTACAGATCCTCTCATAATGGTAATATATATAGTAATAAAATTAATTGCTAGGAGTGTGCGAAGTCAAAAACAACAGCTTTAACTTTCCTTAGAAAATTCAACTTTGATGATCATGAAGCTTCACTAATACATATTGACAACAAAAATTATTATTACCATTATGAGCTGATCTGTATATTACAAATTAATATTCTTATGAAAACATCTGAAGTAATTGATTTGCAAATTGTGATAGCAAATGGAAAATGATAAACATTTGTGCAACAAAACATTTTCTAAATTATTTTAGCGCATTAGGTTTATTTATATATATGCACATGCTTTAAGCTATTGCTTATTCTGTTCATGTTATATGCATATGATGCAAATCACTCTTATGGGATGGGAAGCATTTTAGAGGTAATCTACTCGCATTTGCATGGAAGGAGAGTGGGAAACCATTTAGGAAAAACCAGGGATTCAAACCTTGATCTTCCTGTAATTAGAAGACCACACTTCAACACGAGAGTGACGCCTTAGACCATTCAAACACTGAAGCGTGTCCCACCCCCATTAAAAATTGTAACCAAACCCTTCCACTCACTTCATTTGTTCCTTGAACTAGTAGTGGAGCTGGAATGTAGAGGGTTTTTGTCGGTCCACCACTAAAATATCTGCCGATATTAAACCCGTTGATGAAGACATTCCCTTTTCCCCAGGCAGACATGTTAATGAATGTGTCACTTGGGGTCTCAGATATGTCTAATGTTGCTCTGTATAGAGTAGGGTTGGCACTGCCTGTTGTAGAAACATCACCCCAACCACTCAAACTGGAACATTCAATAAAAGTATTTTAGTCATACACTGGCAAAGAAAAGTTGTCTCGCCAAGCATCTTTAATTCTTTGATGTATTTTAACCACCAGTATATTATTAATAATTAAAAATGTGGCTCTAGAATCCTAGAACCCTTAAGGGATATTCGAGATTCGATAAAATATCAGATGCCATTATTTTTTTTAAATATTTTTTATTCAAAATTATTATTTGGAATTTATTTTGAAGCTTTATTACTGTGTGTAGGTAATTCAGCCCCAGCATAATTATAGGACAAACTTAAATTAATGGCTTGGGTTATAGTTGTTAACACTTAACAGGACAGTGTCGAAAGAATATAAAATAGTTGTAACATTTTTTATGTATGGCAAATGACACCCTTCTGTGGTACGAAAGAATATAAAATAGTTGTAACATTTTTTATGTATGGCAAATGACGCCCTTCTGTGGTACTAACCAACAACATGAGCCCTAAGATGAAGAAGAAAACAACCTCAACACGACAACCTTATTTATATATATAAAATAGATATAATTACTATTTAGATTCTCTACTATTCTATCATATTTCAATTTCCTCCTTTGCTCATAATTTTTTCCAAGATTCGGATTTGTAAAATAGTGGATTGGACCCTTCTCCAGTATAGATTTAAATGAATAAATTGTCCTCAACAATTTAGTTTGGGGCTAGGGTAGGGTTTTCACTCACTGTGACGTGTAGTGAAGTACTCCAACAGATGTCACATTTTTTTATTTAATATTGGAGTCATTTTATTATATTAAATTGAAGAAGGTGCAGAAAAGAGGGATGAAAACACATAAAAGGGAACAAACTCAATATGGCTTGGAAACAAAACAAAAAATAACAGTGTTCACATTTTACATTACTGCAAATTGACAAAGAAGTAATGTCTGCCTCTTGAAGAAAATCGATTGTTACCACCCAATCCCCCGACCTAGGTTGCATTCTATCAAAACTCGTCAGGAGGGAGTGTGAAACACGCAACACAATCTAAAGTTTAAAAAAAAACATAATTGTAGCTGTAGGTGCTATTAATTTTAGAAGACACCCTTAGGCATTAAAGAAGAAAATAAAACAAATACTACATGGTTAGTAATAACTTCAGAAAGGGTTCAAGACCCCCCCTTCCCTCCAGTACAGCCATGTATAAATGTGGTTTCTGAATTACTTATCTAGATTTCTCGTACAAGCTATTGATGGAGATCTAACTTAATTTAGAGAGTTACATTCAATCTACATCAAGTTCCAAGATGGCCAAATTTATAGCAACTTAACATCATCAAACATCATCATTAACTGTTTCCAGCCTGTGGCCGGGTCAGGTCAGTGAAATGGTTCCATCTTCCTTCTTTAATCACTTTCACTCTTTTCATCTCATTTGCACACTTTCTGCTATCTGCTTCTCCCCTCGAGAAAATATTCCAACAACTATATACAAATAATCTCAAACAATTCTGATTTTCTTACCTCTTTACCCAAGTGCTGTTGAACTGAAGAGCTATAATTTCCCAGCCAGTGATTGTGTTGTCATTGAGCAACACAGATCCTTCCCACAGACCTTTCTTCTGTTTGGTGAACACGTCTATAGAAGAACCGTAGTTGACTCTTCCCCAATTCTCTACAAATATGTCTAACGTCCCTGTGATTGCCTCGTTTTTCAAGCTGAACTGATTATCACTGGAAAAAAGGTATAGAAACCTGTACATTTGAATCAGGGTGAAATATTATATTATGAACTTAAGCGCCGTGTACCCTTCATTTACCCCGAAAGGTAGCAATCTTAACTTGCATGGTTCCACTATGGTATAGAGTCATAGTGTAATCTGTCAAGGTAAAACTTATACCTTTCAGGGTGAACGGAGTGTACAGTAATATTTTGATAGCAACCTGGTGTTTTGGGAATTATAGTTAAATAAAGAATCTGGTATCTATGATTTAACTTCTGGTGGCTGTGAACAAATCAGGTAGTAAGATGCATTGCACAAAAAACAACATAATAAAATAATGAGTTACTAATTTTAGCTTTTTTTTTAGCACCAAGTCTTACTACTTGTTTGGGTTATACGCCTATGTACTAGTTAAGCTAATATGTTATAGATGAGGAACGTTGAATTTAGAGGAAGTGTATCCACATTCACATGGAGGAAAAGTGGGAAACCATATAGAATAAACCACCCTCAGTACACTCAACCACGATTGAACCACGATCTCCTCGTCATCGGCAGTATATAGTCTATTGCGAGAGTGACACCTTAGACCATGTCGCCACTGAAGTGAGTTAATTTTAGCAGATTTTTTTAAATTTCATTACATAAAAATAAATTTAGTCAATATCGCATGAACCATCACATTTTCTTTTGCATGTTTTATGCGTCTCATTTCCTCATTATGTGCTTTGGAGTTTTAAGAAAGTGAAATTTAGAGCAAGGCACTTGCGCTCACCTGGAGAAAGGATGTGAAAATCTCAATTTGGAAAACCGTGCCTTGACCAGGATTAAAATCAAATCCTTAAACTCGTGTGTCAAGAGCTGATCATTTGAGTAAAGCTTGTGAATGTCGGGATAGCTCTGCCAGTCATTGAAACTTGTCAACTAAAGTGAAGAAAATGACCCAACACTAATGTTTTTATTCTCAAATTACTACTGTTTAGCTCTCCAGAAAAGGATTTAAATTTTTTCTACAATCTTAGCAAAATTTGTCAAAGTTATATCTAGAGATGGGATATCCAAATTCCTAGAATATCATGGTAATCAAGAGATTCGCAATTAGCATAAATCTCAAAAAGATATTTCTGAGCCTTTAAATTTTTATTTTTCAAAACTCAATTTTAAATATTTTCACTACACTAAAATTTTACATTTAAAAAAAATTCAAGGACTCAAATTTTGATGCGAGACTCGAAAGAAAATTAAAGATTCGACCTTTATCGAGTTATATATTTTATATAGTTGTAAAAAATATCATCCATTTTGAAAATATTTGTGATTAATTTTATTTAAATACATATAACCTGAACAAGAAGAAGGCGCTAAAAAAAATTCTTTTGGCGTTCATCGGTGGCCGCCATGGTCTTAACATATTACTCTCGTATTAGAATGGATGTCAGAGAAGGGGAAATTCAGATTCAAATCTTGGTCAGGTGATTTTCATAAATGTTTACTCACTCTCTCTTCATGCAAATTGCAGGCACATTTGCTCTAAAATCTTACCTTCTCCATTCATATTACACCAGCCTAAATAATGTATGTGTACAACCCAAACGTGTACTAAGGCGCGGTGGAAAAATAAACTTTCATTGGTTGATAATTTTTGACATATTTATTTGATGAAACAAAACTTTTTCAAGTTGGTGAGCATACTTTTGCCACAAAGCATACCCAGATAAAAAAAAAGTTCTAATTTTTTACAAACCTGGTTTCCCAGTAGCCAAAACCCCTGGTTTGTTCTCGATCAGTTAAAGGTTCTGTTTGACGTACATTGTCCAGCAACAAAATTCCTACATCATGAACTTTGCCTTCAATCGTCAGTATCGAGTTCTCTGGAATATCTAAATCAGTCTTCCTGTAAACGACAAAACCGTAGCTTTGTCCATTACCTTCGTTAATGTCGAGTAGTTCCATGGCTATGACATCATCTGAAGTCACGCGGTCTTCCGCAGGCTGGCAAGGGGAAAATATTAAACAATAAAACATTGCACTGTCAACTCTAATACATACATATTTATTTTGGTTAGTTTTTGGAGGTAGTTAAAAACTCATCACAAGACATTGTTAGGATGATCAAATCTCGTAGATTAGGGTGGGCAGGACATGCAGCGCGAATGGGAGAATCTAGAACCATGTTCAGGATATTGACTGGTAAACCCAATGAGAAGAGACCATTAGGAATACCTAGACGCAGATGGGAGGATAACCTAGAATGTACCTGAAAGAGACAGGGAGTAATGAGGGGACTGGATGGAGCTAACTCAAGACAGGGATAGGCGGTGTACTTTTGTAAGTGCAGCAATGAACTTTCACGTTCCTAATGCCATAGAATAAGGAAGTATTCTACTTTCACACTTGCTGATAAATCGTAAGGTTATTTGGAATAGAGCACTAGGCTAAATCATGGTTTAGATTAGGAGGGATAGCCAGCACCCTTACATTGGTGATATTGGAGTAGAAATTGTTTAGATAGAACACTAAAAAACACACAAACACATTTTTAAGGACAAGTTTTCACTGTCACAGACAGCTTCATCAGGTCAAGAGAGTAGACTGATGCTCTTGACCTGATGAAGCTGTCTGTGACAGTGAAAACTTGTCCTTAAAAATGTGTTTGTGTGTTTTTTAGTGTTCTATCTAAACAATTTCTACTCCAATATCACCAAGGTAAGTGTGCTGGCTATCCCTCCAAATTTAAATCATGATAAATTGCAAGATAATTTCCAGTATTTATTTTCATTAGATTTTAGTACTTTTTAATCTTTGTTGTTTATATTTATTTAGCATATTAAATTATCAGCTGTTCGCAACAGGTGAAATGTTTGAATTTTCTTTTCCCCTATGAGGATTTTACTGTTTTTAACAATTTTATTGCTAGGCACTAATAAACCTAATGTGTCGATGGACCATTAAAACCAAATAATAATAATAATTTATCATCAACGGACACGCAGACTAAACGTCAATCTTGTCTAGTCTGGCTTGCCAGTGTCTAGGAGGCCATGGTTCAAATCCTAGCCAGGTGTAGCGAGATGGTTTCCCACTCTCCCTCCACACAAATGTGAGTAAATTTCCCCTATATTCTACCTTCCTCGACATTACCCATAAGTGTTGTGTGAATATTCTGGGTGGTGGCAAAAAAAATATAGAAATTTTGCATGTCAGTCAAGTTTAAATTATATTTTTTTTTAGCACCTCGTATTATGATCCATTCGGGTTATATGCTTATGTGATAGTTATGCGAATGGGTTAGGGATGAGAGAGGTTGAATTTAGATTAAGTATACCCACATTTGTTTGAAGCTAGAGTGGGAAACCATTTTGGAAAAACCACTCTCAGTACATCTGACCGGCATCGATAGTCTAGTCTATTGTGAGAAAGATGCTATAGACCTTGAGTGGGCCAAGTAGGTACGATTCAGTTCACATACCACAAGGTCTATGAGTTGATCAAACGTCAGTTGTTCACTAACAGATGTAGTAGGATAAGCTCTTTTAATGCTCTGTGCTGGAAGATCTGGCACCTTAAGTTGTACAGGATTATATTTTGCAGCAAGTTCTCTGGTTGCGTTATATTTCTCTGTATAGTCTCCTGCTTCTGTTAAGGGAGAATTGTAATCTGTTGGAGTAAAAAATAATCATTAATATCTCGCTTTCACAATTATATATTTATTTTTAACAAAAAATGAAGTGGTTACAAAAACATCTTTAAAAAATGAAATTTGGAGGTTGTAAGTAAGCAATGGCTAAGGCCGTTTTCAGCAAGAAGAGCATGTTACTGACTAGCGAACCGTAGCTGTGTTTGAGGAGCTGAAACATGGACTCCGAGGAGAAGAGAGGATAGAGTGGCCAGAACAGGTGACTAATCATCATCATCAACAACTGTTTGCCGATTGTGGCCGGGTCCTTTTAGTAAAATACCTCCATATTCCTCTACCCTTCCTCCTTTAATAACTTCCATTCTTCTCCTCTCACCAGCACACTTTATGTTATCAGCTCCTCCCATCGCTTTCTTGGTCTCCCTTGCTGTTTTTCCTACATACTTCATCTCCATCATTATATTTGGTATTCTGTCCTTTTCCATCCTCATTACATGCCCATACCATCTAAGTCTTGCTTCCTCTATTATCTCATGTACTCCCCGTACCCCCACTTTTTCCCGGATATCTTCATTCCTTATCCTTTCGCTCCTCTTGACAGCTAACATGATCCTCTCAATCTTTATTCCCATGGCTCATGACTGCTGACTAATAATGAAGTTCTAAAAAAGAGTCAATGAAAAGATAACAATTCTGCAGGTATTTCTATATAAAAAAGGTCAAATGAAAAGTGTCATATTATGATAAAAAAAATGAACTATCGAGTGATGTCATAGAAGAAAAGGTGGAAGAAAGAAAGGGAGTAGAAAGAGTATGAATGCAACTTGTAGATGACCTCAAGCAAGGAAAGAATATGGAAGTTTCGGGATATAAAAAGGGAAGGTGTTTATTGGACATGCTGGAGGACTCAATTTGGACAAACCAATGGACCTTTCAAAAGACTGAAAAACTAATAAAAAAATTAAAATGTTTATGTAGATGATCTTAACGGAACCCAAAGATTAGTTGTATTCAATAAAAATAGCTCGAACTAAAAGTACTGATGACTTTATTTCAGGTTTGGTGAAACTTTTCCAACCAGTGTGCCACTTAAGGACTAGCTGAACTTAGAACTAGTCTATTGTGCCAACCAGCGCTGGATTTACAGGAGGTCTCAGGGGGCTATAGCCCAGGGTGACAGAATCAGAGTGGCAACAAATTTTGCAAAAAAAAACAAAAACCCCCATTGATATTGAAAACGTTAACATTATCCACTCTCTATTACTCTACAAACAAAACGTTCTTCACGTATTCTACCTCCTGAGATATATATGTAAAACACATGGATAGGTTACATGCAGGGTTATATTATACTGTAAGTCCCTCATCACTTTCATTCATATACAACTTCTCTGTATGTTTATAGTTTACACTGGACAAGGAGTGGGGTGTGACTGAGGGTCTGGGACTCGTAAGGGGTTTTCGATTTGGGTGGGGGGGAGGCGAGATCTGTTTAGCCCCTTGGCGGCAAAAATATAAATTCTTCACTGGTGCCACCTCTTATTTAAATTTTTTTAACGAGTATTTAAAAATCAAAACTTGTTGAATATTATGAAATGTAATGAATAAATCAAATTGTAAACATTTTAATAATGCCTTGATTTCAAAGAAGGAACATTTATTACATTGACAAAATGAGTGTTTTAAATAATAATTTCAGTAACTTAAAGTAAAAACATTGAAAGTAATACATTCAGGTGGGAGGGAAATACAATAAATTGATATAACCAATATTTTAAAATCAAAAACTTAAATAACATTTTACATATTAGTTTGAAATATGTTATATTTTCAATTTTGCCAGCAAGGATATGTTCGGATCATAACTTGTCTTCAACAGCAAAAAAGATTAACTTAAGTACAAGCCAACAGTTGACTTCACAAAGTTCATTGTGACATGACAGTGAATGACATGGCTGTCGAAATGTTATTGACTTCAAAAAATTTTATGTCTATTGTTTCATGCCGGCGTGCCACCCAACCCAACTTAATGTAATTAAAGTTAACAGTAGAGTTAATCTTACCATAACTGCTAACTTGTGGATTATAAGTAGGGAAAGAATTGGCAATGTTTGCACCATTCAAGAATCCAAAATCAGTTCCTCCGATAAACATGTATAAGTTAACGGATGCCTTGTAGGTTCCAATGATAGTTTCCAAATTGGTCGTATACACTGAAAAATAAATAAACATTAGATAGCATAAATGAGCCTAGATCATTTTTACCAACTACTATTCTTTTTATATATGTGACTGTGCATCCACACCATAAGTCGCTAGGCTAATTTTACAGGACGGTGAAAAACTGAATTGTAAATGTAAAATATTGATTTTTAGATTTCAGTGAAATCTATTAGGAGAACTCTTTAACTACATTCTACTGTGTCTAAAACTCGTATATCTTTATTTGAAATAGGAACTGAAGCCATATCTTATCGCCATGGTAATTTCCCATAGCAACTTATCATATGGTTTTGAATTCAAAGTTCTGTAAAAAAAATATTAATTGAACTTCATAGCTGTCTCTTAGATCTTTTTTTTTTTGACAGAATTTTATACTTGATTCAAAACTAACACCTAAAAATTCATATTTCTGACTTATGGTATGGTTTCACATGCACAGCTACATATTTTAAACTTTTGTAAAAAAGTGATATTGATTGATAAAGTTTTTTAATTGTGTAACTAGCTTAAAACATGACAATCCTTCACATAAAAATTGCGTGTCTGCTCACGCATGGTGTGGTCAATGTAATAATATAAAATAAGATTTATTTGCGATTTAAATAAAGTACTTGGAAATATGGTTGAAAACATAGTTTAAAATTTTTATTAATTAATTTAGAATAGTGTCTTAAAAAATGGTTACTTAAAAATTGTGTTGGACGACACCAGAGCAATGTATTTTCACAAGAATATGGTCAACTTAGCATATAGCCAGTGGTGGAATAAGGGCCTAACAACGCTATCATGCTATTTTATGGAATATAGCGTCACCAAGGCACTTAAGCTGCAAATATTTCCATCAAATGTATAAGAATATGTTTATATTGTTTAACATAAACATTTATCTTTTTCTAAAGTGTTAGTAGTATATTTTAATTAATTTTAATCAACCTAACATTTTCCAGAGCAGGATCAGCATAGTAATCACTTAAAAATAGAGATGGGACGCTAAAATCCTCGAATCCTTTAGTATTCGAGAGATTTGTAAAAATCTCAAAAAAGTATCTTGAATACAATTTATAAATACCTTGGCTTGATATAACAATTTTAAGTAATAGGTAAAAGGAGTTTTATATAGACTTGTGTAGTTTGGAGGATAAAAAAAAGAACTGTATCAATATAATTAATTTACTAAAAAATGTTCTCTTTATTGTTTATGATATAATAGACATAACAAACAATTCGACACCTTATCTCAGTCATTAGCATGTCCGCCTACTAAACTAAGGGTCCCGGGTTCAATTCTCGGTATGGTCAAAAATTTATCATTGATGAAAATATGGGTTTACCCTTTCACATTGATAAACTAATGCCTGGAGACTGGATGTTGTGGTTGTCCTATTCTTAAGATAGATTATAAGACATATGAAGCCATGACAGGCCTAGCAAGCCGGTAGTGGAAAATACACGACATGAATAAAAAACTGACCCAGGTAACAGGCTGGAAAACCACAATGGATGTAAAGTAAAGTAAAGATATGACAAACAAAATAGTACTTTTCAGGGGTACCAAGCCTTAAACAACTTTTTAAATTCAATTTTATATATTTTACTTTAACTAAAACTATACATTTTTAAAAATTCGAGGATTAGAATTTGGATTTTGAGATCCCAAAGAAAATCTATGATCTATATTCAAGAAATATAGGATCCAGCCCATCTCTAATTAAAAACTTAAAAATTGTATGACTCCAGTGATTGGGTGACGTTATCCCCCAAACCACCTAATTTAACATCCACCAAAACCTACTTCAGTAGCTGCATGGTCTAAAGCATCACTCTCGTAATTGACTAGACTGACAAAGACAAGGTGTTTGGAGTTCGAATCTCGGTCAGGTGTACTGGGGGTGGTTTTTCATAAATAGTTTTTGACTTTAACTCCACGAAAATGTGGATACACTTCCTCTAAATTCAACCTTACTCATCCTTAACACATCAGTGTAATTAGTACATATGCGTACAACCCGAAAGGGTACTAAGACGCGGTGCTGAAAAAATAAAGCACCAGCAGCTAGGGCATTTTGGACTGTTACACTACTGAATATAGCTCATTAAGGTAAAACAATTTTCAAGTTTTTTATGTACAATCCATTTAAGATGAAAACTTACAATCTTATCTTCACAGTCTACACTATGCCACTATCATATAAACTGTACCTTACTGCAACCAAGATAGGTAAGATTGCTAAAGTGTGGCAAGGTGAGCTTGCTACCTTTCAGGGAAGCTGAAGTGTGGCAAGGTGAGCTTGCTACCTTTCAGGGAAGATGAAGTGTGGCAAGGAAAGCTTGCTACCTTTCAGGGAAGATTAAATGTGGCATGGTGAGCTTGCTACCTTTCAGGGAAGATTAAATGTGGCAAGGTGAGCTTGCTACTTTTCAGGGAAGCTGAAGTGTGGCAAGGTGAGCTTGCTACCTTTCAGGGAAGATGAAGTGTGGCAAGGTGAGCTTGCTACCTTTCAGGGAAGATGAAGTGTGGCAAGGAAAGCTTGCTACCTTTCAGGGAAGAT
>CABFWB010000148.1:93333-137491 GCA_902151455.1 Timema bartmani | reverse complement strand
CCCCCAGAATTGTATATTTATTATTAATTTTATCACTGGATCTGAGAGTTTGAGTTAGTTATATACAGTTAAACTGTGCATTGTACGGTTTTATAGTATTATTTTAGTTGTAAATTATATTTAACTTCTTATTTCACTTACCTCCGTCTAAGCTACCACGGGTGTTATATGCACTATCTGATGTGTAGATTAGAGAGTTGTTCAAACCGTTTAGTTTCATCAAATTGTAAATGAATGTCAGATATTCTTGACCTGCAGTTCCAGTATTCGCTCCCACAGCGCCGTACTCATTCTCAATCTACACACATATTCAATGTTTAAACTTCGATGTGTATTAACACGGATTCTAAAGCACCATAAATGTTTAAAATAGGCAGGCAAATGGGCATTAATAAGTTGGAATTTAGGCTCTAGAATAGGCAGGCATATAAGGGAAAAAAGCGCACAATAGGCAATGTAAAATTCTTTCACTACTTACTATTTTATCCGCCTCAGTGGCGTAGTTAGCTAACCCTCTAGTTTCAGGTTAAGCAAGACTGACGAGGATGGGGAGATCGAGGATCGAATCTCGCTCGGGTGAACTGGGAGTGGTTTTTCCTAAATGGTTTTCCACTCTCCCGCCACGCAAATTTGGGTTCACTTCCTCTATATTCAACCTTCCCAATTCATTAGCGTAATTAGTACTTAGGCATATAACCCGAACGAGTAGTAAGATGCGGTGCTAAATAAATAAATACCGATTATTTTTATTTAGCACCACGTCTTACTACCCGTTCAGGTTATACTCTTACTATTTTATTACCTACAGCCAATTCAGATTGCTATTTTTTTTAGCACGACTTCTCACTACTTGTTTGGGTTATATGCATGTATTGTACTAATGACACTAATACAATAAAGGTTAAGAAGGTATAATTTAGAGGAAGTGTATATGCACTTGTGTGGAAGGAGAGTGAAAACCGTTTAGTAATAAATCCCTTGGGTACACCGGACAGATATTCAAATCTCGGTCTCCCTTCATCGGTAGTCCATTCTACTGTGAGTGTGACACCTTAGCCCATTCAACCACTGAAGCTGGTCACATAATGTTAATCAGCAGACAATTTTCAAGATTTTCGATAGTGAAATAGGTTTTATTTTTATAATTTGAAATTTTATTTTACATGATGCCAAGGGACAAAATTTCAAATTTGCTGTTTCCGAAGACAAACTTTTCTCCTTTAATGGAATGTTGTTTCCTCCCAAGATGTCTGCCACTGGTCCCAATGTCCTCCACCCAATTTGATTTCTGATTGGAAGCTATTTAACAACTGTCAATTTTCAAACCTAATCCAAACAAGTATGCCACAACTTACAATTTCTAAGAAACTGGACTCTCGCTTTCAAAATAAAATCCAAAACATATGAAAAAGAGAGAGGCCGAAGATGAAATAGGCGCGTTGAGGCACTTATTTATAAAATAGGCAAAAACCAACATAATAGGCAATTATAAGCACTATAAAATTAACATATTGTACTTGTAATAACATGAAATTTATGTATATATATCTTAACTTCCTATGTTTTACAATAAAAAAAAAAAGAAAAGAAACTAAAATCCAAATTTGTAAATTCCAGCTTTGAGGTGCACATGTTCATGCACACAGGCTAATATTTTTTTTAATTTCAGACCTCAGTGTGTGATAGATATTGTGCAACGCTCATGAGAGACAGACAAACACAGATATATATATATATATATAGAGAGATAGATAGAAGATAGATGAATTGATGATTGAAGCGAGTTTCTAATTTATTTTTAACATTTTATTTTTTTGTAGGGAGCCAATTTGTACTCTCTTAGCTAACATAATTTTGTTCTAAAATAAATATTGTTGCGAACTTTCCTTAATGATATGTTATGGACTTTCATAAAGACCCCCCCACCCCCCTCTTACCCTCAAAGATTTGTATGAAATTTGGAACAAATGTTTATACTTTACTAGAGGACCAATATATTTTTACATTTTTTTTATGAAGAGTTGTAAGAGATACACAACTGGTGATAGTTTGGTAAACAGTGATCTAGTAGACGAATACAAAAATAAGCCCACTTACCTGGAACGAGATGATTGGACCACCGTTTGTGAATTGTAATTCAGCTAGGATGGGGTAAAGTTGGTTGAAATATTTCTAAAAAAAATCAGAAATTGAAATGTCCTTAAACAAGATTGCACTACACCTATTTAGACAAAAACATTTTTTAGCACTGTGACTTATTACCCAATCGGGTTGTACGCTTATGTACTAATTAAGTTATTGGGTTAGGGATGAGAGAGGTTGAATTTAGAGGAAGTGTACCTGCATTTTTGTGGCGCAAGAATGGAAAATCATTTAGGAAAAACCACCCTCAGTACACCTGACCGGGAATGAACCACAATCTTCCCGTCATCGGCAGTATAATCTAATGTGAGAGTAGCGCCTTAGACTATGCATCCACCGAAGCGGGTGACATGATTTTAATGTTCAACAAGCTAAAATACTAGTGCATATCTGACAAAAGATAATTTCTTGCTGAATGGAAAATTAGTTTAATAAAAAGTGTTTATGATAGTTAGATAAAATGCTCTAGCAGTCAGATAAGATTTTTCATACGAAAACTAGACTAGTTCAACTGATATGGCTTAAAGAATAAATACCTCAGACAAATAACAGAACAAATGCTGTATCACAAATCTTTGTCTACCAATTTTGTATGGTATTAAAAAAACTAAAAATATTAATACAAAATTACCTTGGTAATCCTCCAAATTCCCACTCGGCACAGATGTATGGCCCAGCACGAGCGTTCACCAGCAAATCTTCTTCCTGGGCAATCTGTATAAATTTTTTAAAGTCCAAAAAAGCAGACATGTCGTTATCTCCATCACCAAAGTCATAAACATCCTTCCTAGGCTCATGGAGGTTCCAAGGGAAATAGCTGTAGTAGAAAAATATTGCATTAGATAAAATTTTCTATCATAATTATATAAATCTCTTAAAGGAAAACCTCTTTTCACATTTATGGGGTATATTTTGCGATTCATGGAAGAAGAAGGCATATAAAAAAGGGATGGAAACAAATAAAGTGAATGGACACAATACGGATTTTTCAATGAAAAGAGAAACACAGGTCACAATTTACATTGCTGCCACTGGACAAATAAGTAATGACTGCCTCTTGAATAAAATCGATCAATACCGCTAAATTACTTGACATAATTTCATTTTTATCAAAACTCATTAGAAGGAAGTGTGAAATGCGCAGTGCTTCTTCCTAGAGGTGGTAACCAAAAACATTCCAAGTACAGTATGTATAAAAAAAAGTAGAACAAATTCCAACTGTTCCTACATATAATGAATCATTTTAATTGGTTTTAAGATGGTAGTCTATACAGTTAACTTTTTATTTATATAAGTAGAACAAATTTCAGAAGTCCATGATCTTGAATGAATTTTAAGGGCATATAAAAACTCTAGAGCTGTCCAGTTTTGACAGTACACATGAAATTAAAAATCAAATCTAATACAAAAGATTTTTTCTTGGTAACATCTTATAACTCATCCTATCTGCAATCGGGAATTCTTTCAATTAATTTTCATTTGATAAATTCCAAGCTATATGCTCATAATTTATAGTTCTTTACTTTTGTCACACCCACATTGGTGATCACACAGTCTAAGATTCGCAAAAGACTGGATAGCTGGTGATGGAGAGGTCGAGGTTTGAATCTCTGTAGGGTGGGTGGTTTTTTTTTCTGAATAGCTTTCCATTCTCTCTCAATGTAAATGGGTGTACATTTTCTCTAAATTCTGCCTTTCTCATAACTATCTTATTAGTGTGAATGTATGGACAGCCCGAATAAGTATTAAGATGTGATGCAGAAAAAAAAAAGTTTTATGGTTGTCCATGGTAAGTGACAACTTTTGCCTGATTTTCTTGCAAAGAAGGTCCTGACACGTTGGCTCAGTCGGTAACATGTCTGGCTATTGAGCTAAGGGTGCCAGCCGGGTTCGACTCCTGGTATGGGGAAAAAAATAAATTGTGAAGAACCTTTTGAAAGGCCTTTTATCCTAACAGAATCCTACTAAAGTAGAAGTCAGATAATCCGATACCCAATGGTTCAGTACACCCGATAGTCCAGCATGCATACCTTCCCCGACACCACATGCCTTGGCTTGGTACCAGTGCCATTCATCTGCCAGTCAGTCTTTGTTTACATTTGTGAGATTATGCCTGGGTCTGTATTACATTAATTGTTCGTAATTGTATGTCCAGTTCTTTAAAATGTTTTCTAAACCTAATAGACATGTTGATACAGCTAAAGGAATACAACTAAAACATTTTAAACAAACAATACATGATCAACGCCCAGATAGCACAATATTATTTTGGTCAATACATAAATTACTACATTTCATATTAACCATGATTGTTTTCAAAGTTATTTTCCTCACTTTTAGCACATTTCACAGATATAATCCGATAATAAGGCATATTTGGTAATTCGGAATTGCTGACAGGGGTGTAGCTCCAAATGTAGCAGTGCCAGAGCTCTTCATTTGTGGTGTTGGGATGGGGGAGTAGGCAAAAAAAATTAGAACAAACACAATACATGCTTGCGTCTGTCTTTCATTATGGTTTAAATGGATGTGTAACTATCAATAATTTGATTAACTTTCAATTACCATTAATTAAAAAGACAAGTTCCATATATCCACATTTAAAGACAAACAAATCTGATTACCAGATAAAATAATGTATTTTGCTGATAATCAGCCAGAGTGCTGCTGGAGCGTCGCTCCACTCCGGCTCTACTACACCCCTGATTGACGAAGTCCCGAGTGTGTCAGATTATCAGACTTTTACTGTAGCCTATATGGTAAGATCCTGGTATGAAAAAAGTCCTTCCAAATAGTTATTTGTAAGAAAACCAGACTATATCTCTATGTGTACATCTCAACTCAAACTACTCCCTGACTACTAACACGTAGGTGAAGAGCGAAAGACTTACATTTGGACAGTATTAAATCCCAGAGCTCTGAGTTTTTGCAGTCGGTCCCTCCAGTATACAGGATGAACCCTGAAGTAATGGATGGAACCACTGAGTATTGTAATATCTCTACCATTCAACTTGAAGCCATCACTTTGGGCCACCAGCCCAGACTCAATTCCCCCATTTGTGTAGTATTCGAACACGCTTGGGAGATCTTGTGACGACGCTAAAGTTGGGAGAAATTATACAGCTTCACATAATTTTAGTGAGGAAAGTGGCTATACAAATAGTCAATTGTACTTTGTAAAACTTTCTAATTATCTTTTTTTAGAAACACAGATTTCATGATTATTTGTATGTTGCGATACAGTTATACAATCTCTCTTTTTTTTGATGTAATTATGTCCAGGTTATACACCCCAATATGTACTTTAAGACTAAATATCCCAATGACAGTGAGATTGAGGTTTGAATCTTAGCCGGCTATACTGAGGGTGGTTTGTACAAAATGGTTTTCCACTCTCCCTCCACACAAATGTGGGTACATCTCCTCTGAATTCAACATTCCATATCCCTAACTCATTAGTATAATTAGTACATATGCATACAACCTGAACAGGCAGTAAGACGCGGTGCTAAAAAAATGTACTAAATATGTAACTTACGTATTTCTACTAATGTATAACTTTAGTATTAAATGATACCACATAAGAAAAACACTGTATTAATGAACATTTTGTAGAAAAACATAAAAAATGCAAAAATCAATTAATTCACATGAATTTTAAAATAAAGTTTAATATTCTATATTTGATATTTATTTTTTTATTATTAGGGCGATATTGAATAAACTTACCCCCATTATTTGTAAGAAGACTGGTTATAGAAAGTATCAAGATGAATCCATTTACAATGCCAGCCATTTTTTATTTTTATAATATCTCGATTAAGACAAAGAATGGAATACTAAGTTGCCTCCTTTATAGAACATTTTGTTGAAAACAAATTTTTTTAAAAAACCCAACAAGAATACATCAAATTGCTATTGTCATGATAAGATTAGTTTTTATCAAAAGGTGTTATTTACAAGATAGTTGAAGTAGAAACTGAAGTCACTACAAGTATCAGCTATCTTACAAAAGAGATAACACTGTATGATGCCTTGTAACATTGATTTGGGTTTTTTTAAGTAGGAAATTCTAGTTTAAAGTAACTTTTATTATTATCACCCCGAATTGTGGTGTTACTAATAAGAGACCTGTTGTTGTTATGCAATCTGGGATTTTACTTTATTTTTTCGAGTACCTTAGTTTGTTTCGACCAATGGCTTATTAAGCCTGTCCTGGCCTACACCTGAGTATTGAGGCTACCAATTATAGATCCTCATTTAGACCTTCTATTGGTGGTAACCTTCCCTAACTAAGGCTATGTGTGCAGATGATTTAGTTCATCATTGCCAACCCTCACACTCACAGCCCACCCTGTTCCAAGCTTGTCGGTTTTGGCTCTGACCAATCCTCGGTCTCTCATATTCACCTGACCTGGTTTCCGCTGGGGTTTAACCCAATCTCCACCAGGTAACTTAGATCCCAGGATACACCACTTGGTGGAGAGATCAGGATTGAGTTGGAGAGCCTAAGCGGAACCCACTAGGTAGGCTGCTTGTATTGCACGTCACTATCCCGTTAGTAGAAAGAGTACGAGGTACAGGGAATACAAGAGATAGTAGAGGAAGCAAGACTCAGATGGCATGAGCATGTATTGAAGATGGAGAAAGAGAGGATGCCAAAGAAAATGTTGGCAATTAAGTATGTAGGAAAAATACTTCGAGGAAGGCCAAGAAGGATATGAAAGGAGCAGATACCAGAAATTGTGCAAGTAAAAGGAGAAGAATTAAAGCAATTAAAGGAGCAGGAGTGGTGGAAGAATAAAGGAAGATAAGGCATTTTACTAAACTGACCCGGAAACAGTTGATGATGATGATGATGATGATGATGATGATGATGTTATGCAAAATTAAAATTAATATCTTCCTTCCTTCAATCCTCAAATCTTGCTCAAGCATCTACTGATATCCAAGGCCATTCACACACATGCAATGACTTAGGACATCGCCCACTTGTCAAATCAAGTCATGGCCAGGTGATAAGGAAGGTAGCTAGCACATGACTTATCATGCAGTATAGCTGGGGTCAGGGGTCAAGTAGCACGAGCCCTCCTGATATTCTAGGTACTGGTACTGGTGAAACATCATTTGGCATTAAAAAAATTATTTTAAAAACTCATATACAAGCAAAGTGACCAAATGGACTTATATTTGACTATTTTAAAGTTAAATAAAAACTATTTCCGGGGTTGAACCATGTTGAAATTGTTTCCAATGTTTCGGCTTTAGCCATAACAGTAATCTTTTGGATGACTTTTGTTGTTTTTTTCCATGAATTTTAGGTCTATTTACAAGAGTTGGGTTCTTCATCTGATACTTCCACCCAGACCAATCAGAGGCAATCTGACATAGATACTTTAAATGTATTACATCAACATTATTATATTATACAAACTAAAGTAAAAGCTTCAATTATATATCTGGGTCAGTGGTTGTGTGGTTTAATGAATCACTCTCGTGCTAGACTAGATTCCGGTAATAGGGAGGTAGAGGTTCAAACACTGGTTGGGTGTATTGATTTTCTTTCCATAAATGTTTTTCTGATCTCCTTTCACACAAATGCAGTAACATTTCCTCTAAACTTGCACTTCCCTCATCCCCATTCTATTAGCATTAATTTATGTTTTGTTTAACCTGGACAAGTACTAAGAAGCAATGGAAAAAAATCTTTACAGTATTTGAGCTTTTTCTTTTATATTTATCAGATATGTCAATATTTTAAGAAAATTGGAATTTATTGCAAAAATAAAATTCCCATTATTAGAAATAGGCTTATTAATGTCCTGGACAAGGCATGTGTGTGACATCTTTAGCCAGACCCATATTTTTTTCTGGGACTAAGACGTCACTTTACCTAACACCCATGGATTACTTAAGAGCTTGCCTTACCTGGCCACGGATGCACGTAAGTTTAGGCTATGGCTGCCTTTAATTTACCGTTAATCATACATAAAATAACTTTAAAATAAGTTGCTATTTTCTGAATTTGATTGTAAAAATATTATGTAATGATGTTTCGTTAGTAAAAGCAAAAGTGTGTGGGTTTACGCTTACATCACATTTTGCTTCTGTAGGCCAAATTTTTTTTAGAAACATGTCTTACTACCCATTTGGGTTATAGGCTTATGTACTAATGGGTTAGGGATGAGGAAGGTTGAATTTAGATAAAGTGTACCTACATTTTCATGGAGAAAGTGTGGGTAAAACGTTTAAGGAAAACCACCCTTAGTACACCCAACTGGAATCAAACCATGATCTTCCTGAAATCAGCACTCTATCTAATGCGAGAATAGTGCCTTAGACCATGCGGCCATCAAAGTTGGTAGTGGGTCATTCCACCTCAATTCAACCAAAAAAAAAATGTTTTGACACCCATGGTCTCAGATTTTGATGAAACTTGGTATGCTCAATCCCTTCATGGTGGTAAGTAACCACCATTTTTTTTCCTCCTCTATTTCATCTGGTTTTCATTTTACAGACCTCTAAACTTTCACCGAGTTCTCGATTTTAAACATTTTCGAGGCCTTCTACGCAAGATACACTTCATTACCAAAAAATGTCCATCTCACTCACAAATCAAACTATCTCTTTGAAATTTTCCAGCCTTATCAATGAAAGCATGAGGATTTCAGAAAAAAATATGTTAAGACTCTAAATGCCTGTTTTAGACCATTAAAAAATTAATAAAATAATTTTGAACTAGTTTTTTTTACTGAAAACATGGTTTACTAAAAACTCAATTATCAGAGTGAGGGAAAGGTATAACCTGTACGTATATTTTTTTTAAATGAGCCTAGAACTATGTTCTATCATACTCAGGAATATAATTGATGGCTTTTTTATTCCTTCTGCCAAATATAAGCTTATGTACCTTTTTTTTTCTACTATTTTGAGAAAATGGTTGACGATGACTATTTTTCAACTTTACCCAAAATCTAAGACTCCTATCATAAAATAGTACTGGAACAAACTTGTAGAGCTTAAAATTTTATATTATTTTGGTTCTTAGTGATTTTTTGTAGGGAGCACCAATTTTTTATAACTTGGGAATTTAAAAGACGGAAAACACAGGCTCTTAAAATAATTATATTTAATGATGTGTACATGTAAACAAGTAGTGAGTACTGGTACCATATTATAATATTAAATACACAAGTTAGGTACAATTTTTGACCTACCAGTCCATTTTATGTGTGTGTGAATGAATAATCACTGTTGACTCATGCATGAATCATCACTGTTGACTCATGCACGAGTCACCACCAGTCCACAGGTCACAATCATGCAATGGCTTGGCAGCCTCTCAGTTTGCTTCAGCTCTTCCTAGGGTGACCACTGTGTTGTGCTGCCTAAACTCAAATCTTTATTCATTATATTATAATCTAGTGATTTACAGTGATGATTTAAGTGTATGTAATTGTTTTAGGGAAAATGGAAGATATTAAGTGTAGTGTTGGGGAATTAACATCGACAGTGTGTCATAAATGTAGCTATGTATCAAAGAAAGGTATTGAACATGTAGCAGATCTAACTGAAGATAACAGAATTCTTTTGAAGTTTAGAACAGAAGCTACTGAAGACTTGGAGACTATTTGTCTGCACCATAAAAGTGTATTTTTGAGAAAGTTTGAATATCTTCAAAAAGTATGTTGTGATCCCCTCCGAAAGCACAAGAGACCTGTGAAAAAGTCACTTCGTTTGGTGACTGTACAGCAATATAAAAACTCATTAATGAAGGGATTCAAAGTAAAACCAGGGCAAAAGCTGTGTTCACAATGTAGAGCTATATTATTTAAAACTAAAAGTGATGCAGAGAGTGCTGATGAAAGTGCAGATAACCCCACTGAACCAGAGGATATTTTTTTACCTCTTGAAGAAGTGTCTGGTCTTGAGAAGAAAGAAACAAAAGAAAGGCTCAATTCATCTTTGACTGAGGTCGGTTGTTCTCCTTTAAAATTGCATTCCCTTGGTGAACATAGCAAGGCAGCTTATGGGAGGGAAAAGTTAGAAAAATTTCAGGCACATGTACGAGGCAAAATTGAAAAAGTTCTAGAGGTTGAGATTCCAACAAAAGAAACCAAAACAGAGAAGCTTGTGGAAGAGAAAGCAGCAGATATGGACAAGCTTGTCGAGATCATGAAAGATCAATTGAAATTCATTTCAAGGAAAAAGCAAATTCAACTACTAACCATTCCTGCTTCACTGACATGGACACGGAAAAAAATACAAGAAACATTTGGTGTGTCTGACTATGCTGTTCGTCAAGCTCAGAGACTTGTTAAGGAAAAGGGATTTTTAGCTGAACCATATCCTAGATGTGGGAAAAAACTTAAGCCTGAAACTGTCGATTTAGTGAGAAACTTTTATGAGAGTGATGAGCAGTCTAGGGTTATGCCTGGAATGAAAGATGTAGTGAGCATAGGAAATAAACAATACAAGAGAAAGCGATTGGTTTTGGGTAACCTTCATGAATTATATTTGAGTTTTAAGTCAGAGTTTCCTGATGTTAAGGTGGGGTTCTCCAAATTTTGCACTTTGCGACCAAAGTGGTGTGTTTTAGCCGGTGCCAGTGGCACCCATTCAGTATGTGTATGCACAATCCATCAAAATGTTATACTGCTCCTTCATGCTGCACAAATTGACAGCTATAAGGAGGTTATGAAGTTGTTAGTGTGTTGGGAAGCAAAGAGGGAATGCATGCTCAGGCACTGCAGTGAATGCCCCCCCAAAACAAATCTAGTGAGCTACTTACTGTCCAGATTTGAAGATTACGAGGAAAATGATACCATTGAATTCTCTCAATGGGTGTCGACTGACAGGACACAGATGATAAAAAGTTCATCAACACTTGATGATTTTATTGATGATTTAGCCAACAAGATTGAAAAACTGATTCCACACTCTTTCATAGCCAAGTCACAGTCTTCATTCTTAAAGAATTTAAAAGAAAATGCACCATCAGAAATAGCAATAATTTTGATGGACTTCAGTGAGAACTACTCTTTTACAATCCAGGATGAGGCCCAAGGGTATCATTGGACTTCTGATTCATGTACTATTCATCCTGTTGTAGTACATTGTAGGAACTCTGAAGGAGAAAAGATTGTTTCATCACACTGTGTCATATCAGATGACCTCAAGCATGACGTGAACATGGTTTATAAAACACAAGAAATAGTTGTGAATTTTCTGAAAGAAAACTTTCCACACATCAGAGAAATACATTATTTTAGTGATGGGTGTGCTGCACAGTACAAAAATAAGTACAACTTTCTCAACCTGTGTCTGCATGAGGAAGACTTCCAGCTGAAGGCACAATGGTCATTTTTTGCAACAAGCCACGGTAAATCAGAATGTGATGGGATTGGTGGGACAGCTAAACGTTTAGCTCGAAAGGAGAGTCTCCAGAGACCCCTCGAGAAGCAGATCACAACAACAGAAGCATTTTTCAATTTTTGTAAAACAAACATCACCAAAATCAGTTTCCACTTTATTGACAAAGACACAGTAGATTCAACCCGTTCTACTCTTGAAAACCGTTTCAAAGACTTACAGACACTTCCTGGTACTAGAAGTTTCCACAGCTTCAAGCCTCTAGATTCTGCAGGCACTATTATGGCTAAAAGGATCAGCGCCGATAAGGAACCCTCTCTCACATTCAACATGAAAAGCTCTCACCCATCATTTGTAGCAGCAGATGATTTGTACTCCGGGTGTTACATTGCATGTAAATACGACCACTTCTGGTATTTTGGAATGGTGTCTACGGTGAATAAAGAGGAACGAGATATTGTTGTAAAGTTTCTTCATCCTAACGGACCTTCACCATCGTTCTCCTGGCCAAGGCATGAAGATAACTGCGCTATACCAGTTCCTCATGTGCTAGCTGTTGTTGACACCCCACAAACAACATCTGGAAGAACCTACCACTTCTCAATAAACTGCATGAGGTCAATGGAGGAAAAAATGACACATTTGGAGGCTATGTTACGCAAAAGAAACTGAGATTTAATCAACTGGAAGAACAAATAACTTGTGTAAGTAAACAATTTATTATATATGGTAACAGTAGGGGCCTACTCACTACTCACATGTACCCACCATTAAATTAGAACTATTTTAATAGCCCTTTTTTCCGCCTTTTAAATAGACAAATACTAAAAAGTGGTGCTCTCTAACAAAAAATCACCAAGAACCAAAATAATGTAAAATTGTAAGCTCTACAAGTTTGTTCCAGTACTATTTTATGATAGGAGTCTTATATTTTGTTTAAAGTTGAAAAATAGTCATCGTCAGCCACTTTCTCAAAATAACAGCTAAAAAAAGAGTGCATAAGCTTATATTTTGCGAAAGGGATGAAAAAGCCATCAATTATATTCCTGAGTATGATAGAACATAGTTCTAGGCTCATTTAAAAAAAATATACGTACAGGTTATACCTTTCCCTCACTCTGATAATTGAGTTTTTAGTAAACCATGTTTTCAGTAAAAAAAACTAGTTCAAAATTATTTTATTAATTTTTTAATGGTCTAAAACAGGCATTTAGAGTCTTAACATATTTTTTTCTGAAATCCTCATGCTTTCATTGATAAGGCTGGAAAATTTCAAAGAGATAGTTTGATTTGGGAGTGAGATGGAAATTTTTTGGTAATGAAGTGTATCTTGCGTAGAAGGCCTCGAAAATGTTTAAAATCGAGAACTCGGTGAAAGTTTAGAGGTCTGTAAAATGAAAACCAGATGAAATAGAGGAGGAAAAAAAATGGTGGTTACTTACCACCATGAAGGGATTGAGCATACCAAGTTTCATCAAAATCTGAGACCATGGGTGTCATGGTCTGGTTGAACTGACATGGAATGACCCTAATGTGAATTGTAGTACATGTCAGCCCTGTTGACTAACAAGAAATAATGAACAATATATATATAATTTTGTATGGTTAATGAGTTAAAATATTTGGGAACATTTTAAACTAGTAATAACAATATTAAAGTGAAAATTAATAAAATAATAGCCTACAGTCAGGAAATGCAAACTCAATCAGCAAGTTGTTGGAGCAACTCGCCTGTTGTCAAGAAATGTAAAAGTCAGGTAAATAGGTACCTATACAAACCAATAGTTTATCTGTTGTTCTTTGTGGTTGTGAAACTTGATCTGCCTTATACGATGAGACAAAATGTAGGGTGGTCAAAAACAAAAAACTTACAAAAATATTTGTTCCAAAAAGGGACGAAGATAATGGATAGTGGAGGAGGTTAGGCCTGCATGATGAGTTACATATTCTGTACTCATCACCAGAAATTGTTAGGGTAACCAAATCATGCAAATTAGTGTGGGCAAGACATTCAGCACGAATGGAAGAAACAAGAATCATGTTTAAGGCATTAGCTGGCAAACCTAATGGCAAGACACCAGTGAAAAGACCTTTCCGCAGATGGGAGGATAACATTTAAATGGACATTAAAGAGATAGGGTGTAATGATGTGGTCTGGATAGAGCTAAATCAAGATAGTGATAGGGTGTAATGAGGTGGACTGGGTAGAACTAGCTCAAGATAGGGATAGAGTGTAACGAGGTAGACTGGATAGATCTAGCTGAAGATAGGGATATGGTGTAATGAGGTGGACTGGATAGAACTAGCTCAAGATAGGGATAGGGTGTACACTGAGGTGGACTGGATGGAATTAGCACAAAAAAGGAATAGTTAGCATACTTTTTAAGTGTTGCAATGAACATTTGAGTTCCTAGTGCCATAGAGCAATGGTCTCAAACTTAAATTAGTTGAAGGGTCAGATTAACAAAATTGGGGCATGTTGCAAGTCACATTTTTACTAGGCTTTATTCTCAACTTTATGTTTACAATGTGTTTTACTACTTGTCTGGACTATGCACATTTTAATCACGCTAGTGGGTCAGGTCTAAGGGGTGAGAACCAGATAACTTAGAAGAAATGCAACCACATTTGAGTGAAGGGAATGTGGGAAATCATTTAGAAATTATATCCTCTCTGTACATCCAGCTGGAATTGAGGCCAGACCTCCCCAACACCGGCAAACTAGATCATAAGAGCCTGACGTTTTAGCTGTGTGCACAACAATTTAAGCTATTTTAAGCTTTCATTTAATATCAATAACGCATGGGTTAGTGAAATACTTGAAGCAATATTTATTAAATTCTGTAAATAAAAATTTCCACACTCAAGAATTTAAAGTGATAAAACCCCATTTGAAATAGTTCTTCTTTTTATTAACTGTTCAAAATTATATACAATACACATGTGAATTAAACTTATTTTGTATAAGCGTTTAGCCAATGAATGAATTCCGAGTAAATCTATTACAGACAAACGGGCCGGTTGGATATATCTCGATGTATAAACCGAACGGGTAGAAAGGCACAGTGCTTAAAATAAATAAATATATACACCCTGTATACACCGCAGACCGGATGTGGACTGCGGGTCGTGGGTTTGAGAAGGAAAGTAACCTAAAAGTAATTATACTATTATCTACTCTATATCAACTAAGCATTTATTGGTTGAGCTACGAATAAAAGTAAACTAAGTTTTGTATATTATTTACAAAGCAACAGAATCGCCAAACACCTTATACAAAATTCCTTTAATTTTATGAGTTTTTTTTTAGCTTTTTACAAATAGCTAGCAATGTTGCCAGTTAAACTTTTTTCTCTTTATATATAAAGAAGAAGTCCTAAATTAGCGATCGAAAGCGGGCGGCGCGAAGCGAAGCGAGCGAATTGACGTGGGCGAATAATAGAAGCCAGCAACAAGAGTTCAAATCGGGAGCCATGATGTTGTCACCAAGGAAACGTGAACTTAGTCAAGTGTTTTTTTTTAATTAGCACTTCGTCTAACTACCCGGGTTATACGTCTATGTACTAATCATACTAATGTGTCAGGGATTAACAAGTTTTTTTTAACAGCGCGTCCTACCTGTTCGGGCTATTCGCTTATGTATTGATTACGATAATGGTTTTAGAGATTAGATAGGTTATATTTAAAGGAAGTGTATCCCCATTTGCGTGGAGGCAGAGTGGATATTTTTTTTAAGGATAAGCCACCCTCATTACACCCGACTGGAATCTAACCCCGATCACGCTGTCTTCGTAAGTAGAGTCTATTGTGAGAACAGCCACTTTTACGTAGGACACTTCCCATGCCAATATTGCATTTTCTTTTCTTTTTGTTTTGCTCCAACAGAGCCGCTCGCTTTCGTTCGCTCACTTAAGACATCCCAAAGGCTTACGTAAAGGTGAAGCGGCACGGGTTAATTCTAAGAAAGAACTTTTTTGCTATCTTTACTCAGGCTGAGATTAAATGTGTATTATGGTTAAAGACGGTACAAAATTGATTGAAAAATATATTACTAATCATATTTAGCTAATATATAACTTTCCATCAGCAACATTTTTATAGATTTGAAAGCTGGTATAGTAAAACCCTTAATAATATCAATTTTACAACACAATCATACCCTCCAAGTTCCAAGACATAACATAGACGTGAAATACCTAAATATACTATAATATTATAATTTTCAGAGTTTAGTTAAGTATGAAAATATTATTATTATTACTATTACTATGCAAAAGTTGAAATTATTACTTGGTAAAAAAAATCCAGATTAAAATTTCAATATCGATACTTACTTTTACCGGTAGTTTTCTTTCGATACTATTAGGGTATCGATATTTTTATTCCGATACTTTAAGTGATTTCAGTATCGATACTTTTCTTTCGATACCACATCCATAGTACCATAAAGAGTGTTGATAATGCATATTTTTGTCGGGTTAAATAATTACATCAAATGTGGTGATTAAGATGTCAGAATCAGTGAAGTAAAAAGTATACATGTGTTTTGTTGCGTGAAAAATAAAAACTACCTACCACAATTGATTGCTTGGGGATCAAGAGTGGTACCAGCTATTTGAAAGTGTTAAAGAAACTAATTTCGTTTTTCAAAATTATGATGATACATTATTTCTACATTGTAAGATGTGAATGTAAAGCCTTATCAGGTTTCTAAATCCAAACAATGTAAGTATAAGGAAGAGATGGAATTATCATCCCCTATTCATTTTTTTAAATGATAAATGTTTTTTTTTATTCATATGAATGGTTGAATTCAACGTTAAGATTAACTTTCCAGGAAGATATTATTTGCTTGAGATATTTCCGTTTAGCTTCGGTGTTTTTTCCCCAATATTTTATTAGTTCGGAAGTATATAGTCTAGATGTAAATTGTAAGGTAGTAACATAAGAAGTGATGCTGTTTTGAAATTGGCGCACAAATTCTCGGCTCATTGGTCGTAGCCATACTCTTTAGTCAGCGGTCAAGGAAAGCTCTTGGTCATAAACATTTCGTTAACATCGATACTAGGTCAACCTTGAAAACGCTCTGTTCGTCAACATCTATACCAGGTCAACCGTGAAAATTAGGCTTATATCATATCGTACTTCAAGAATTTTGACTGGTCAATAGATCTTTACATACTTAAATTTAAAGTAGCTGTACATTCATATTTTTGCTACGATACCATAACCCCCATATTTGGAAACAAAATTGAAAGTTTTAAAATAGATAAGTATTTAGTTCAAATCTATCTGGAAATTAATTTTGAGTGGGATTTTGGTATTATAGGTTGGATACACTGGTGATTTATTGGACCGTATAGACACTAGAACTAAACTAGCGCGAAATTTTATAACTGCTGTATATGCTATGTTGTGGTTATTTTAATTTCCAATTTGTGTTGTATTATATAATTATAATTTAGTTTTAAAGGCATGTATATGCAAATGTAACAATTTTCGTGTAGAATTGTGGTGTGGGTGACCAGTTAGAAGAAAAGATTTAAACAAGATAAAAGAGGAAAAAGTTGCAAAAAATGAAGAGAACGCCCTTTAAATAGCCTTTAGAGTTGTCAAGGAACTCTCCAAAAAATCACTTTTCCTTCCCTCATAAGTTTGTTAGTATATAGGGCTTATGGTCATTGAAGGGACCCCTCGCCCCCTCTAAAACACATTTTTTTTGGACTTGGGCATGACTTTGTAGATCTTTTAAGTAAATGCAATTAAAAGCTCAATTTTGCCAACAAATTAAACATTCATTTCTCATTAATTTTTGAGTTTTTAAATGTTTAGGCCTACCTAATATGTTTTTTGAGAAAAATTGCCTATAGTGTTATTTAAAAAAATCCCTTACACCCCACACGCATCCCATCTTTTTATTTACTTGTTATATTGTCACTGACTGGCTAAGAATAGTACACTTTGTGTAAATGCAAAACATATTTCTCTGTAAGCTATGTTACCAATAGCAACACAGAATCGTGTAAATTAACAAGACTACATCCAAGAAGTTTACAAACAATTTAGCTAATTTTGGCATGGTCTTATTCTTGTGTTATTTGTGAATAATTTTTTTTTGTAGGTCAGTGTTGTCATGACAAAGAAAACATGTTTTTGACAATAACACAAAGCTTAGACATACTATCTTCGTTGGACCTATCGCTATCAATGGCGTCGTAATTGGGAGAGGGAAGAACTCTTCCTGAATTAGATTTTCTCCCCTATGGATTTATTTAACTCCCTTTTGATTTTAGAGAATATAATACGAATAACAACAAATTCATTTTAGATTTTAGTGGGGTCCAATTTTCAAAACTTTTTTGGAAGGGTTTACTCCAAATATCTTTTTAATGCACTTAATTTTCAAACAATGTTCAAGTAAAGACCACTCTAAAATAAACTCTAGGGACATCTAAATTTCAAATAACTTTTAGGGAAGAGTCCCTCTAAAAAACTGAGGCATCCAATTAAAAAAAAATTCTGTTGGAAGATCACTTCAAATAATTTGACATAAAATTTTCAAACCAATTTCATGAAAGGACCAATCTAAATAGCTTTATGCTTAGAACTTGAAACTTTTGGGTTCTTGATCTCTTGATTTGAATCCAATCCCTGCAAATATAATTTTAGTTACCCTCTTTTTATTTTAAATAATTATATTATTGCATTTTATATTTATTTAGAACGCTAATTTATTCTAAATCTTGTGTCTAGTGAATCTGTGTGCACTAAATTCACCATGGCCTTCAAAACATTAACAGAACCCACACACATCAAGTTAGCACACTTCATGTGCATGTTACACTTCATGACCAAAGGACAACCTCCAAAATTTGAAGATATGAAAAAGGAATTTGGAAAGTAAGACTTGCCAATAAGTTAATCTATTTTGTTTATTTTTTTAATAACTAATAGGGTATTTTTATATCATAGGCTATCTCATTTAGTATTAAGCTAATTACTTTAATTTTGTATGCATAATATAAAACATAATCCCATATTTATTTGCGTGACCTTCTAACAACAAATTTCACCATTAGCACTCTTGAGGGGGGGGAGGGGGGAGGGGATAAAATTTATTATATAAAAACACGTATTCAGAACCTTCTCATATAGGCTACTAGACTAATGGAACATTTTTCCTTTTCTTGGCTCTTATAAAATGGTAACATTGGTTAGTTTTATATGCAAAAAGTGAGGCTATTTTCACAATATTTTAAATTGATATACTAATAAATGAAGATAAGATATAATTATAAGACTTTTTATTCTTCCATTTCATAATAAATCCTATTGCTTTGGGCTCAAACTAGGCAGGTACAATGTTTATTGTTGTGTGAGGTAAATTAGTAGCAAGTTATTACAAAGCATGTTTTTTTTAGTACTGCTTCTTACTACCCATTCGGGTTATATGCCTATGTACAAATTACGCTAATAGTTTTAGGGACTAAAAGGGTTATATTTAGAAGTGTACCCACATTTGTGTGGAGGGAAAGCAGAAAAACATTGTTGGAAAAACCACCCTCAGTACACTCGTTGAGATTCTAACCTCATTCCCCGTTATCGGCAGTCTAGTCTACTGCGAAAGTAGCACTTCGGATCATATGGCCACCGAAGTGGGTGTACACATACAAAGAATGTTAATATTAAAGGCCCTAATGACCTCATTGTGTCTATGGGCCTATAAACCATAATAATAATAATAATGTTAATATTTAATACAATTTTGATTTATTTTCTTATAAAATGGGAACCTGCCTCAGTGGCATAGCTAACACACTAGTTTTGTGTTGAGCTAGTCTGCCGAGGACAGGAAGATCGAGGTTTGAATCTTGGTCGGGTGACTAGGGGATGGTTTTTCCCTCTCACTCTTTATGCAAATGCGAGCTAACTTCCTTTATATTCAATTTTCCCAATTCCTACCCCATTTGAGTAATTAGTTCATTTAGTGCATAACCCGAACGGGTAGTAAGACATGATGATGATAAAAATAATGACGAGAATGAAGACAATAATAATAATAATAATAATAATAATAATAATAATACTAATAATAATGATGATGATGATGATGATAACGATGACAATAGCAATAATAATAACGACAACAACAATAAAAGTAGTGGTACAAGGAATTTATCACCAATTTTGTATGCCTACTGAATGAAAAACTATTTTACTGCTTGGTAACCAATTTAAGGCTTATTATTGTAATGAAAACATGTGTTTAACCAAAACAGGCAGTGAGACAAGGTGAAAAAATTAAATTTAATACTCAAAAGCATAAACTGTAGGCCTACTTTATTTTCATAGAACAATTTGAAAAAAAAAATGTTATTTGTCTTTATGGTGTTAAGTGTATATCTTTCAGAGCAAATGAGAGTTATAATTGTGCAAAACCACTTGTTTATTCTAATAAAAGTTTATTTATTCCTGAACAGAGTGTGTCATGGGGAAATAGAAAATGTGTGTGAATTTCTTATGAAACACACATATGCAACTGAAGAGGTTTCACATATTCGTAGGAATATTGAATTGAAGAGGAAAAGGGAGGTAGGTAAGCAGCATGCATTGACAGTCACACCACATTTTTATATCAGTAATTCCTTTAAATGTGAATTTATTTCTAGTTTGAATATAATGACACCATTAGCATGTAGATAGTTCTGAATGTAATCGTTACATGTAACTTAGCTTTCAACGTACATGCATGATTTGTCTTGGGAGGGATTCTGATCAATTCTAGATTTTAGGTTAAGCCTAATTCAAAAATTGTGTTCTTTATATTCTTCTTTTTCAATTCCAAACCTGCCAGTCTCACTCCCATTCAAGAGATGGAACAAAAAAGTGAGTTATTCTCTGCCACAAGTACAACTGCTCTGGCGACATGAACTCAAGAAAGTAGGAAAGTACAAATATAACTTTGTAACAGGCGTCCCGAACACAACTAATGTTTACTTAGAGTACACAAGCAGACACCCCCTTAACCATCCACCCCCAACAACAGAACAAAGGACAAGGCTGTCTACCAAGGGCTTAACAATGATGAGTAACTAGTACCTACAATGTGCGGCTTGTTAACAAATGATTGGTTTTAGGAATCGGTGAAAATATGCCCATCGACTTACCGATTGTGCCCTAATTGGTCAATGATTGGATTAATAATCGGTATTGGCCCAGCCCTAGTTTAAATACTATTCTCATTGATACTCAAGTATTATTTCTATTAGACTAAATAATTTGATATAAAGGCCCATTCGAACATTGGTAGCTCTGGTTCTTACCACTCGTTTGGGTTATACACTCATACAATAATTACACTAATGTTTTTAGGGATTAGGAAGTTTATGGAAACCCATTTTGAAAAAATCACCCTCAGTACACTCGACCGAGATTCGACTCTCAATCTCCCCGTCATTGATGGTCTTGTCTACTGCGAGAGTAGTGCCTTAGACCATGTAGCCATCGAAGCGTGTTCGAGAAGAATTAATTGTGAGGTCTTCTTGTTGTTCTAATTGGATTTTATAATAATTTGGTTTTATTTTAGGCATCTGGACTTACAAACCAAAAAATCAGTCTGAAGAGGTCAATTGCTAAAGTGAAACAATTGATCGCTGAAGACACACTTGTTTTTGAGGAATTAATACAGCAGCATCTTTTGGAAGGTAAATTTTGATTAAATATAATTTTATAGAGTTGTGGCTCTCAAACTTTAAACACTGATTTGGTAATGTGTATGTGTGAGAGAGATATATATAGTGAGCGATAAAGGGAGAGATAATTAATAGGTAAAAAAATGCAGGTGTGTATGTGCTTTATACTTAAATGTATTCTATTGGGTCGTCAGTGTTGATTGACTCATCACATGTACATTTCTTTGTTCTATTCACCTTTGTTTTTTCTAGAACGCAAATTGAATGAACAAAGAGATCTCTTGGAAGAATTGAATGATAAAGTCTACCTCTTAGCCTGCAAAACTCAAGATGTAAAAGAAGAGCTGGCCTGTTGTAAGGATGCTTGTGATATATCTAACGTATGTTTCAGGAAGTTTAAAACTGACGAAAATGAAACACAGGTACTGTTGAGATAATATTTGATATGCTTTATTTATTTGATATCTCTTTATTTATTTTTCACATTGTTTTAGTACCTACCTGATAGGTACACATACATTAATTACACTACATAATGGAATAGGGATGAGAAAGATAAAACTTCAGGGGAAATGTTTTATCATTTTCTGATGGAGGGAGAGTGGGAAATCATTTAGAACAAAAAAATAAATGTCAATACACCCGACCGGTATTAAAACACAGATCTCCTTGTTTCTAGAATTCAGTCTAATACGAGAGTAACAGATTAAATCATGCAATCACCATTGTGGATGTATCTCTCCTTAAAGTGGACAAAACTATCTATAAAGTAGTATATAACAGCGATATTCAACCTGGATTACACTTTATACACCCTTGGTTCCACTAGAAAATTTTACTGTACCTATAGCAAATTAAAGTTTGTATACAAATTTATGGACCCCCACCCTCCAGGGGAGTCCATCATATTCCAGAGAGGGGGTCCAGTCTCCCACCCCATCTTTCTACACCCTTGTTAGCATGGACGTGCCTGGTGGAGGGGACAGGGATGACACCCCTCTACCCCAATATTTAAGAAAAATTATCCTTAAATTTAAAGAGTATTTATTGATTTATTTGAATAGTTTTTTATTTTTAAAATTTCAGTTATTTTCAAATGTAATGAATTTATTAAATGGGTGGACCTTACTTCATTTGAATACACATCAGTGCTGCTAAAATAGTTTTTAGGTTGGTGACACTATTATTGTATTAGTAAATTATTTTATATGCAAGCTCTTAACTTTTTCAGATAATTGCAGCAATCTTGTGAATGTTAAGAATAAAATAGTGTTGTGTGTGATGTTGCTTAATGTTTTGTGAATAAATTAGTTTATGTAATACATATGTCGTATTTGCTAATATGTTTGTCTGTAAAAGTGAACTTTATATAAATCAGCGTGATTTCAGAACTATTCTCGTGTACAGGTGTCATTTTTCAATTTTCAGAATCTATTATTAGTGTAATTGATAATATCTATCCAAAGTGACGACTGCATATTGAAAGTGGATCTATTAATTTTTCTATCTGTCAGTTCTTCCTTTGAAAATTTGACTTCACTAAATACCACATCTTATTAATATATTTGCCAAGGTAACTAAAAAAAATGCTATATTGTGTTTATTAAATTATCTAATCCAGTAGGTTTATCATGTTGATATGTTTATAAATAGCAATTTTTTTTCGCTCTCTAACCTTTGAAAGGTTATTAAAAGGTACCGACACCTTTGCTCAGTCGGTAGCGTGTCTGGTCTACAAAGTTAAGGGTACTTGGTAGTTAATAAAAGCTCTTAAAATAATTTATTTTTCAGTCATTCTTTGAAGAATCTCTGAAAAGAGTGAGGGATACTCTTTCAAAACATTATGAAGCAACAAATAAAGAAATTCCTATAGAGTTAGTTCACAAACTTAGCTTTTCAATTGAAACTGGAATCGCAGCAACAGAACTGTGGAAAACCTTGCTGGCTCAACAAGATGACATTAACAAACGGTTGAAAAGCATTGGCACTGTTACTGGGAAGTAAGTTAATATGTTTAGTTAATCTTAAAAGAGTGTGTGTGACTATTTCTACTATAGAAGACAGAAGAAAGGAAAAAGATGTCACCTTTGTGCATTGGATTCTTCCCACATTTTTCCTCTTTCCCTAGGTGGGCTTTCTTCATCAAATTTACTCTTAGCATTTTATTTTTCCTTTTTCTTTAGTTCAATTTACTTTACTATAAAATCAATAATAAGTTAAATAGTCTAAATGTGCTGCTAGTAAATGTTCCAACATCATAGCTATTTTAAGATTAAATGTTAACTATATTGCAGCCCACTTCGGTGGCCGCATGGTCTAAGGCTCTACTCTTGCAATAGACTAGACTGCTGATGACAGGGAAGATTGTGGTTTGATCCTGGCCGGGTGTACCGAGAGTTTTTTTTTCTAAATGCCTTTCCATTCTCCCACCAAACAAATATGGGTACACATCATCTAAATTTACTTTCCTCATCCCTAACCCATTAGCGTAATTAGTACATAAGCATATAAACCCGATGGGCAGTAAGACACGGTGTTAAAAAACTAAATTGCTTCAAGAATAAAATTGTCATTGCATCCACCAATGACCAAAACACTCTTATCTTTCTATTACATCTAAAATTAAATTTTGGTGTAAACTTCAAGATATTAATACAAATTTTGGTTCTAGTATCCCTGAAGAACAATCTGTCAAGAACAGATTCTTGTCATTTGGACGAAGCTGTCTCGACACAAAAAAGAAAGTTTTTGAATTGAAAAGTAAAATTGCTAAATCAGAGGAATATGAAATTTTAAAAGAGAAGGCAATAAAATTAATGCAGGTATTTGTTTGTGTATAGTACTTAGTGTGATTGAGTCATATTCTAACATAATTACCCGCTTCGGTAGCCGCGTGGTCTGACGCGCTACTTCCTGAGTAGACTAGACTGCCGATGACGAGGAGATAGAGATTCAAATCTCTGTCGGATTAACTGAGGGTGTTTTTTTCAAAATGGTTCTCCACTCTCCCTCCTTGCAAATGCGGGTACAGTTCCTCTGAATATAACAGTCCTAATCCCTAAAACTATTAGCGTAATTAGTATGTAAGCGTATAATCCAAATGGGTAGTAAGTCGCGGTGCTAGAAAATAAATAATCTAACATAATTTGGTTATATTTGTAGTTTTTTATCTTTTGTTGTATCATTTTTTTCATTTAACTGTTTTTAAAGGAAAGGGTTAACAATCTAATCTAAAACACATGTGCTGAATCTTTTTCTGATAAATTTACTTACAACATATAAACCGACAAAAAGTATAACAATTTTTTTTAATATTTCATCTTTGAAACATGTAAATTTTTCTTAAGTTATGTGAATGGACTGTACTTTTTATAATTTTGAATTATATAAATACATTTTCATAAAAATTAATTATTGTTTGACAAAAGAAAATTGTACTTGTCAGTTTAAAGAAAATGTTTCTATTTCTACATTATTTTAAGAAATGGTACGCACTATTTTTCACTGCCATCGTAATACATTAACACACTTACCGATGGTTACAAGATCTAAGGTGTCAGGCTCCCAATATACTGGATTGACAAGTTAAGTTTTGGATCCCACCTGGTTTGCATGAGAGGGTGGATTATCAGTTGTTTTCCATCCCCTCTACATTACATTGCTGATGCATTTTTACTTAAGCTTTTCTCCCAAGCCTTACTTGCATTAATATGTTAATACTCTTGCTATTAAACGTACTAATAAATAACCTTTAACAAAACTTATCAACTAAGATCAAGAATGCAACTTAGTAACAATAATATATATAAGATTAAAAACTAACACTACCCAAGTCTAAACCTTGGCGTATAACTGATTAAATTTACCAAATAACTACCAAACTTGCAAACTGAAATCATTTGACTTGTCTCACATTATTAGACAACTTCTTGTATTTAAAAAACTTTTCTTTTCAGATGGAGAGATTGTACACATTTAGAAAAAATTTACTCTGACGGGGATTTGAACCGTGGTCACCCGGCTTTTATCTGTCGACCTCTTTAGCAATTGACTGTTCCTGGATCTCCTATATATTTGAATGACAGAATTACACATAGGGGATCTTAGATAACTTAGTTGGTGTGTAAAGCCAGGTCACCAGGTTTCAAATCCCTGTACAGGCGTCATTTTTCTTGTTAGTTTCGTTCTTAAAAATAGCACTGTTACTGGATTTTTTTAGTCCATATTCTAAAATTTTCTATCTATTATATTTACATGTACTTTATTTGATGAGCAAGCTCGAATAATTAGCCTGAGAAAGTATTATAATATTCATACCAAGTTTATGTCGTAAACTTTTAAGTCGTAATCTATTCATTAATTCAAAAGACACAAAATGGATTATAATATTAAAAAGGTATTTTAATATCTAGCCTATTTTCTTTTATTGCAGAAGGCCTTGTCTGGATTTCTAGCCAGTTGCAATAGACCCATTGCTCTTCATAATTTAGTTTTCCATCTTCTCCAGATTTATGTTGCTGCATTTATTTAAAAACTTATCCTAACATTGTTTTCTTCAAATAGAAAAGTTGACAATCTAACACTAAAGCTTACAAGTAAAAAAAATCAAAAACAAAAAAATCGTAAAGGATTTTTAAATACCCACTTCGGTGGCCACATGGTCAAAGGTGCTACTCTCGCAGTAGACTAGACCGCTGATGACGAGAAGATTGAGGTTAAAATCTTGGCTGGGTATACTGAGGGTGTTTTTTTTTCTCCAAAATAATTTTTCACTCCCTCTATATCCATGCAAATGCGGGTACACTTCCTCTAAATATAACCTTCCTAATCCCTGAAATAAATAGCGTAATTAGTACATAACTGTGTAACTTGAACTGGTAGTAAGACGTTGTGCTAAAAAAAATTAAATGCAAGTATGTAAAGTTTAATTAACGATTTAGTGTGTTGATAATTTATATATTAATCCACTAATTTCTGTTTGCTTTTTCCAGTTAAATGTTCAGAGTAGTGACTCATCCTCCCTGAACAGAACTATCCAGGATTTTGTCAGTGTGTTTGTCCTGCATAAACAATTAACTTATGTAAACCAGAGTGCAGGGAACATCGATATAAAACATCCCTCTCTTAGAGAGACGGAATCAGAACTTACAAATATTCACTCCAAGCGTAAAGAGCAGAAAATGAAAATTGTAAGTAATTAAAGCATTGGTACAAGAATTTTTTGCTTTCCATTTTTAGTTTTTATAAATAAAAACAAAAAAATTCAAGTCTCGACTTTGCCATCTAAGGACTCTCATGAGGTATTGTTCTTTATTTAGGTATAGGTGAAAAATGACATCTACACATGGGAATTGATCCCAAAACTTTTGACATAGCGGCTTCAATTTAATGTACATTTATTAAATTTTATGATCATATTTAAATAAGATAGTTTGGTTTGTAAAAGATATTGTCCAATAATGGTGTGCGAAGCTTCGAAAAGTCGAAGTCGAAGGTCAAATCTCCTTCGGCTTCGACTTTGATATCTACATTAACCTTCGCATATTCGAAAACTTTCGAAGGAAGGATAAAACTTCGTTAAATTATCAAATGATTTAATTTTATCCTACTATAAATATTACATTTTTCAATAGTTGATAATTTTAAAACCGTTACTAAACAGAATTTTAACACTGATTAGTAATTTAACTAACACAACATAAGCATGGATCAAAAACGGGCAAGTAAATGTAATATATTATATTCACTATCGCCAACATAATTTTGTAAAAAATAAAAATACCTATAAAGAAATAACACCATGGTCACTGGTATGAGGCAGAGAAAGCGCTTTAATTATGCTATCATCGCAGCTCGCGTTTAATGTTCGGTTCTTAATATTCTATCTCTTTGGAATTATCTGTGACAAATTTACAAATGCATTTTGACACAGAAGTTTTTCATAGCTTCTTCGCATTTTCTTTATTATTCAAAATGGCTGATACAGAAATGAAAACGGAATTTAATTTATAATTATTATCAGAAAAATGCAGATAAAAAGACATGCATATGTAAAGTTTGCAAAATAATATTATGAACTCCACGATGTAAGTAAAAACTAAAACTTAATTATTAATTAAGCTATCAGTAAGCCTGTGTGCATTAATTATTAATATAGTCCTTACGTAACAAATAAGGAAATTTTCCTGGCCCTTGCTACTGACAAGATCTAGAAAAATAATTAATTAAAAAAATTAAAAATTAAAAGTAGCGTTAAGTGACAACAACAAAAATCCTAGATAGCTTCGACTTCGACTTTTCTTTGCAAGTTTTAAGATTCGCTTTGATTTTGCTTCGCATTTAAAAAGTGACCTTCGCACACCCCAATTGTCCAACACCCGAGTTATGTCGATAAGAGCTAAGACAAGACTCCAGCTTATATTCCTGGTGCAGCTTAGAAATGTATCAATTGGGGTTTCCCTTTCACACTGATGCATTAATGGCAGGGAAACTGTATGTTGTGTCTTCTTTAGAATTGTCAATTTTAAATACCCAAAATAATAAAAATAAGGATGTAAAAAGTTGATACCTCGATGCCCTCAGTTCTTACAAGTATCAAACTAATCTAGAATTACAATTAATATAATGATTTTTGATACTATTATTCTAAGCTCTCGACTCCCAGTAAATGATAGTTCTGGCATTCAAGCGAAACAGATACATTATTAGCTATTTTGCCATCTTTCTTTGGTTTTGGCAAATTGTAAATACATTACTCAACATGGCCTTTATGTTCTAGCGATCTTGCTTGGATCAAACATAGCCATTTTATTTAAGTAGGATAGTTATTTTTAATCTATCCACATTATTCAAGTTTTTTTCAAACCACTTTCTGGTATGGTCTAGAAATAAATAACATACTTTTTAATTTGAGGTTATATGCGTGGAAAAATAGATTGGAATGTTATTCGGGTGTATTTATTCAGAGTGTACTTATTCAGGGTTTATTTTTGAGGTAAAGCACATCACTGGGATTATCCAGGGCTTTTTAAATCGGGCCAATTTTTTTTCCGCTACTATTCTAGTGTATTTCTTGTATTAAATTCTCCTGTTTTCCAGGCGAGGTGTGTTTCTAGCATGAACAGAATGATGGCTGATATCTTCCAAATGTATTCAACTACACTTAGGCTGCATAGGAAGACCCTCACAGAAGTGTCTAAGGACTCTCTGAAAAATCTTGATGTTCCACAGCTGAGCCGCGCGGTAAAGCAACTGCCTCAGCTGTGGAAAGAGGAGGTAGAGAGTTTTGCCTCTGTTTCCCTCAGGTCATTGGACGGAATTACTTTTCAGGAGTATGTATTCTTACATATTTAATTGTATTACCATATTTACCTGAATATAAGATGATCCATAATACAAAACAAACTTCCAAAAAATTATTTATGTACCTAGGAAAAAGTTTATACTAGACTTAATGTTCCATATCAAGGTGGGATGGAAGGGGACGTTAGATAAGGCCAGTGTTTTTTTTTTTTTTAGTTTTTATGGCAAAACATTTTTTGGCCAAAATAAATAAAATATTGTTCCATTACAAGCATAAAGTGTAATTTTCTTCACATGTTGATATCAACATATAGGTGTCCTGGCGGTCTAGGGTAAGGTGTCGGGCTTCTGTGCTGGAGGTTTGGGGTTCAATCCTCAGTCCCGGCACAGATTTATCTGATTGCTAAACCCTTCCTTCACCTCTGACAAGACATGTATTAATCACAACTTGTGAATGTGTGGAATGACAGGCCTCCACCATGATTCGGATCCCACGTTAAACTGTAGGTTCTCCATTTCATTTCACAATCACCCTACCATTACACATTAGCGTAAGTGTGTATAACTCGAACGGGTAGTAAGACGCAGTGCTAATAATAATAATAATAATAATAATAATAACAATAACAACAGACTAAGACTGCCTAAAACGAGATCGTGGTTGGGGCTCGGTCAGATGTACTGAGTGGTTTTTTCTAAATGGTTTCCACTCTCCACGCAAATGCGGGTACACTTTAAATTCACCCTTCCTAATCCCTAACCCATTAGAGTAATTAGTACATAAGCATATAAACCAAATGGGTAGTAAGATGCGATGATATAAAACACAAAAAATTACTTATCTAAAAATGTTCTGTTCAAAATGTAACATGGGGTGAAATATATTATATTTAAGTTTTGTTTATTTTTCCATGTAAGGAACCCCAAACCTCAACGAATAATATCGCCTCTTACACTGTGCCTGGAAGTACCTGTTGATTTCCCAAGTTACCAAGTCATTAAGCTGTTTGGTCACTTCCCTCTCTGTGACCCCGCTCATATTGTTGTAGACCTAGTAGAGACTTTGGTCAAAGAGAGTACTTTGGAAAGGCTGAAAGCAGAACACTTTGGGCTACCAGTTTTTGGTGAGTATTTAATTCAAAAGCCAAATTTGGCGCATGTTAATTCAAAGTTTAATTGTTTGTGACCTGCGCCAGTGGGTGTTGGGAGCTGTGCGCTTTTAGCACGCCATGCCTTGCGGGACACATGTTATTGTGCCAAATCCTCTAGGCCCAACTTAAGGACCACGATGTGGAGATGCGAGTTGGTAAGCTTTGTAAAGCTTGTTCATTAAGGAAAACCTCTTTTAGCTTTTTGAGGTATTATTTTGCTATATTTGGAAGAAGTTACAGAGTCTAGTATATAATTTTTTGAAACTTATCATTTGTATGTTTCCACTTGCATGGTTCTTTTTTTTTTAATCAGATATGACCACTGTTGATAAAATGAAATCAGAAGATGAGCGTTTCATCTCGACCACATATAAACATCTTTCTTCTATCGCTCACTTAATGGCTAAGTTGAAGAATATGTGTGAACTATGGAAAAAAGACATTGCACTTTGGTAAGATAAAGACGATTGCAATCATTCCTTGTAATTTTCTTTTGAAGTAATAGCATATAAGCTCTTGAGTTAACTTCTTATTAGAAGTGTGTGACTACCTGAAAATTTGAGTTCAAGTCAAGCTCTAGTAGTTTCTCGAACCTCATCTGAAATGTCTTCCAAAACTTGAAAAATTCAAGTAGCCTACCCGAAACTTTCAATTTTCTTTTTAAAATTGAAAGTTTAATTATTTCAATTCAAGTCTTGAGATGTATCACAGCAAACAGAGTTCTTCAATATTTCCTTTGGGTTTATTAGTAAAAATATCACTTGTACATCTGTATTAAATTTATTACAAATTGTACATAAATTATTCTATTTTACTGTAAAGCCACTTGTATTGATGGGCATGTGGACAAAATGTCAAGCTCATCTAGTCTGGTTTGCCGGTGATGAGAGGTCGGGGTTTGATTCCTGACCGAATGTACCGAGGGTGGTTTTCCCTAAATGGTTCCCACACTCCTTCCATGCAACTGCGGGTATATTTCTTCATAATTCTACCTTCCCTGTATCCCCATTAGTGTAATTCAAATTTGTATAGTCCTTTCCGCTATGGGCGTGGATTAAAAAAATCATACAGTCACTATTAAATAAAAAAATCGATCTTTTTTTATAATCTTACTCGCTTCAGTAGTTGAATGGTTGGTCTAAGGCGTCATTCTCGTGTTAGATTGACCTGCTGAAGACTGTGAGATCGGGTATTGAATTCCCATCGGCTCTACTGAGGTGTTTGTTTTCCTCTATAGTTTCCCATTCTCCTTCCACTCAAATGCAGATAGATTACCTTTAAAATTCTTCCTTTCACATCCCTACGCTATTAGAGTAATTATAATAATATACACATATAACCTGAACAGGTAGTTAGATGCAGTAATAAAAAAAAAAAGTGTAATATTTTAAATTTAAGAACGATTTGAGTACACCATTATTGAAAATCCTGTTGCTGCTTACAAAAGTGTTTCTCTACTTTTGGTATTTAACGGATATTTAACATGCTTCTATCAGCACACAACCTTTAACTAACTTAATCTTGGACAGCACCCTTAACATTAAACTCCAGCCCAGACAATTAAATATTTGTTCAATACGATTAATCTGTATACAAATACTAATATTAAGTCTAGACACTATCTTGGTCACATATAAACTATAATCTTGTCAATTTTTTTTATTCTTTTAAAATATAAAGGGAAACTAATACTCACTACTTATAGGTGAGTCAAATAAGTGACTACTTATAGGTAGTAGAAATATTAGTAATCACAATCTAAAGGACAATTATTTAAATTTTAATTCTTTTCTAAGAAATTAATATTGTTTGCTTTAAATTTGTTGCAATTGGTTGGGAATTTTGAATGTAACTAAATACTCTCAAGAAAAATTCTAGCACAGCTATAACATTTTTTTGTCTTGTTAGGTGGGAGCAGCCATTAAAGGCAGTTGTAGAGAACATGACCATTGGAAAGGGAATAACTTTCCATGAATTCAAAGAGGAATACTCCAAGATGTCACAACTGGAACCTAAACAGTTGTTTCCTACTCCCAACACGAGAAAACGTCATGATTCCATGTAACAAGTCTTTAAAAATGATCTACAATATCATATTCATATACACATCTTTGAGTTTAATTATCATACTTAATTAAAAGTGAATGTTTTTTATAATTGTATTCATTTACTATGAACAAACATTTATTTTATAACTCACACTATTATGTTTTGAATATATTTGAATGTATAAACTATATCATCCATGACCTTGAATATCATCAACTGAGGGCCAATTTCTTGGTCAGACTAGTAGGCCTCAAGTGCGGGACTATACTAAAATATTAATACTATTACTGCATCAAATTTTGTAATTTTTTAAATGTAAAATCCAATAAAAAAATAAGTTGTCTATGTTTGTCTTGTTTTAGTAATCATTTATTAGTTACCTTTCCAATGGAAATTATACTACATTCTTGGATCGTGAACAAATAATTTCTTAACTTTAAATTACATTGTATTTGGAAGAAGGTACAGGAAAAGTGTATTGAAACATATAAAAGGGACGAACACAATATGGCTTTTACAGTGAAAAAAAAGAACACAGTTCACGCTTTACACTGTTGCCAATGGACAAAGAGGTAATGGCTGCCTCTTAAAGAAAATCGATCGTCACCGCCAAACCCCCCGACCTAGGTTGTTAACTTTAAATTATAAATAATTTGCTTTACCTGTATAAAATAATATTTTCCATATTTCCTAATATCTTGCAATTTTTTTATCAGTTTTTACATATAAAACACGTTTGGCCTAAATTTTGGGTTCCAATTCGGGCTGGCCACTGGTTGGTAAAATCTGAAATTATGCTTTCATTTTGTGTGTCGGGGAAAAAACCCAGGAAGAGTGCTTGAATTCTTACATTTCTTGGGAATTCAAAGGTGGAGACCACTCTAAATAGTTACCTAGGGCATAGAACTTTCAAAAAAATTTTGGGAAGGACTGCTTAGAATAGTTTCTAGCGCATTGTTTCTCAACGTGTTGGTAAGGGAGGAACGTCAAATAGAAGCTATATACAAAGGGGTTAGGGGGGACCACCGACTTCATGGGAATAGGGAGCTGAAGGGTTTTGAAATGTATGTGGCAAAAACATTATTTTTAGGATATTCCATTTTAGGACCATAAATGCAAGGCAAACATTTATTTTTCATGAAGTATTGAAAAAAAATTATTGAATTAGTAAGTAATGATTTGTTGATTTTTTAAAATCATTTATAAGCTTATAATTTTTTTAAATGATTGTTCAGATTTGTTTACTTAAGGTTGGTACAGACTTCCTTTTTTATCCGAGTTGTATCTACCGAGGAAATAAATAGAACATAGTATGGATATTTTGTATTAAATATTTTGAATTTTCGTGCTAGATATATGATCAACCTTCTTTTAATTAGTTTTTATTACAAAACTAACTGGGATCTTACAAACCACCTGATAGACTGCTGCGGAGGACCACACTTTAATAACCACTGTTCTAGAGGCATCTAATTAAAATAGAAATCCAGGCAAGGGCCGCTCTAATTAGCTTCTAGCAGTATTCAAATTTCCATAAAACTTTTGGGGGAGGACCACTCCAAATATCTTTTAGAAGATTCTAATTTTTAAAATAGCTTCTAAAGGGTATTCACTTTTCAAACATTATCCAGCTATTTGAGAATTTTTAAAAATTCCATAATACTTTTGGGGGAGGACCACTCCAAATATCTTTTAGAAGATTCTAATTTTTAAAATAGCTTCTAAGGGGTATTCACTTTTCAAACATTTTCCAGCTGGTTGAGTCCTTGGCTCCCCCTCCCCCTTTTACTCGGAAGACAATTTTTATTTTAAACTCTATTATCCCCCCACCCCCATCCTACTACACAAATAACTAAGATTCTGTCGTCTGTGGGAACAGAATATTTGTAGACATACTACTGTTCAACTTGTCTAATCACTGCTCGTGGCCAAGCTCACATCACCAGTGGGATAATGACTTTCTGATCCATACTTTAAACAATGTGATGAGGTGTTTGGTAATTACATGGTTGTACCTGGGATTTTTTTTTCTTTAGGGAAAGGAGCAGTTCTATCTGTGGTGGCTTGTGGCGAATTCTCCCAATAATAGATGGCTAAGATGTATTGTTTCAACAAAGACCCATTTAGGAATAATTAAAAAACTTTTGAAATTACTATGTTTAGAAAATTAAACTTAAAATATCCATTAAAGGAATATTTTATTTATTATGGACAGAAAAAAGTAAAAAAAACGCAAAAGTACCCACCTTATCTCACCTTCCCCTCCACCCCCACCTTAAATGGTTGTGGAAGCAAAAAGCAAAGCGTTCTAAAGCGTCAACAAACCCAACTCTTACAGTTGTGAATATTAAGTGGAAATTTATCAATATACAAGTGGTGTTGAGTCCAATCTTATCTGGCAATCAAAATGGTTAAGATTAGTTATCAAGTGGGTTAGTGACATAGACATACTAGTCAAAGTACATTCATTGTTCTATTCAATTATGTTAAGCTTATTGTTATGTTGGAATTCTGATTTGAAGGCATCTTGAGATTTACAACAGTGAATAAAGCTACTTTCATAGATTTACTTTACTTTACTTTACTTCCATTACAGTTTCCAGCCTGTGGCCTGGGTCATAAATTTTTATTCAAGCCATTTATTTCCACTACCAGCTTTCTAGGCCTGTCTTAGCTTCATATACTTTATAATCTAACCTAAGACCAGGACAGGCACAACATCCAGTCCTTGGCTGTTAATTTATCACTGTGAAAGGGTAAACCCACATTACACCAATGATAAATTTTTCGTCCATGCCAGGAATCGAACCTAGGACCCTTAGTTATAGACAGACACGCTACTGACTGAGCTAAGGTGTCAGGCACTTTCATATATTCATTATGTCAAATTGTGTGTTCTATAGTTGTCACTTCTGGCATATTGTACCAACACTGATAAAATAAGAGAGATGCTATTGCTACATTTTATATATATCGAGAGCAAAAACTATTCAAATGTTCTAAACCGACATTTTTACCAAAGCTTTGCAAGCCTACTATTCACTGCAAACGATTAGTTTCAAATATTGAAAAAAATATATATATATTTGAGTTGAAAGGCAAATAAAGGTTGAATGAAAAACTTAGGTGGTATCTGGCTATTATATTTATCAAATATTTGATTCAACATATCAATTCAACTAAATGTCAAATCGATTTCTAGATGTAGAACCTTTGATTGTACTGTTTCATGTTTATAGCTTGGTTGAATCAAAATTTTCATTTTACTTATGAATCTCAAATTTGAATCTATTAAAACATGATAAGCAATAGAGACTCCCACATTTCTATGACATTTTCTTCTGATATGTTTCTGTTCACAATTCTTTAGTTGCTATAGAAAATAGAAATCTTTTTGTTAGATGATAATAGTTTAGGTTTTAATGAGAATTCATATTCATTTAAGTGCTATATTAATGGTCTGGGGCTTGGTTTGTCCTGTACCACTAACACTTATGTGACACAAATGTGGAGCTTTCTTTGAAAACTTTAGTGGCAAGCAATATGTCAAAGTGTTTTATTTAAAAAAACTCCATGGCGTCATCTCGCAATCAAGCTGTACCGGCCGAGCGGCTGTTGTTCGTTGGCGGAAAATCCCGACTTATGTGGCTAGAGGGTGTTATATGGTCAGTATAAAGAACCCTCCATCTGTTAATCTCAGTTTTCTAGACTGCTACTTTTTCATTCAAGTAGTTCACTTATTTCCATTCTATAGTGATATACTTTTATATTGGTTTTATTAATATTATTAGACAATGTAAGGTCTAAAAAACAACAATACAGGCATACTTCGCTAATACGGCAAGCTAATTTCCAGACCACCGCTGTAAAGTGAGTTACAGGCTTTTTTTCACTTGCCATTGTGTATAACGGACTAAAACTTATTTAGACTATGATAACGCTACACTTAAAAAAAATTAATGTGAAATTAAAAATAATAAATAAAAGTTTTTTTCAATACATTATTGCTAACCTTAAAACTCTCGAAAAACCCCCTAAGAGCAAGGTAAGTGCAAGCATTAATTTTTTTTTAGAACTGCGTCTTAGTACCCATTCGGGTTATACGTTAAGCACTAATTGAAAAGCACCATATTAGCGAAGCGCCTTAAAGCAAGGTACACCTGTACATCACTATGAATATCTTTTAGAATTTTAGAGATAACATAATCTAAGATAAGTGGTAAATGCACTATATTAAGTATTACTTTATTTCAATAATTTCTCTACACTGTATTTGTAGAGATTTATAAGAATGGAGATGCTTATTATTTTTATTTATCTATTTACAGCAACACAATTTTTGTTTGGCTCTGCTAAAGGTAGGAGTTTCGAATTTTGTGTTAACTAATTTGAAATGACTATTTGCTTGTTTGTTAAAATTTGTCTTTTGTTAGTAAAAATGCTGGGTTTTTTTTGTGAGGGAAAGAATGTTTGAGCTTGGACTACATTTAAAAAAATATATTTTGCCTTTGTTCCTTATTCACACATTTATAGCAAATAAATCTTGGATAATAATCAGTTAAATCAAAGAGTCAATGTTAAATATCTCAAATTAATATAATAAAAACAGACTAATTAATATACAAATCAAACTTTACTCAGAAATAAGATATTACAATTTTATTTTTAAAACAAAGAAAAAAATTGCATCAAACGGCTGTAATAATATTCAAGCATTGAAAGGAGGATAGCAGGGCAAGTGCTACACACTTACCAGAAAATTGTAGGCCTCAAAGTTCACAATAAAAACACACCAAAAAACATAATTATGTAATTTTTGGGGTACATAAGCCTACTTCTTTCAGCAGGAGGAGAATGATTGCCCTGAAAATTACATAATTTTGTGTTTTATTTCAGCAGAAGGAGACTGGTGTACCCCAAAACTTAAATAATTATGTGTTTTGTTGTTTTTTACTGTTTAATTTGATTATATTTTTTAAGAAAGGGATATGAATGGGTTCCTAGTTTAATTAGAACTTTCACTAAAAGCTCTGCCACACTTTAAACATTGCACATCACCAACAACATTTGAATAACCTGGACAAGAATTTGGATATTTTATGCCTTCAGGCGTTACCTACACAATATCATTTGAAGTACTTTGATTTAACTCTTGATGAGGTCACATTTTCTTAGTTTTTACATGTTCAGGGTTAGGAACAAGTGAGTCAAACATAGCTCACTCTAATTATGATTCCAGCCCCTGATAGCCCTTAACCTTTGTTAATAGCTTATCAGTTAAAAATATAAAAACTATGTGTTTTGCATGTCTGAATGCCTTTTTTTTTTCTTGCGTTCTTTTAATTTAAGCTAGATATTAATATCTGAACTATTTTTCTTGTGTTTCCTTCACCGAGCTATGAAATAATTTCATATATAATTATTGGAATTAAAATTCAAGAAATTAAATTATATAGGCTATTAGATATCAAAAGCCTGCATAACTAGGCCTCACCCTAGAAAATGAGCATATTTCAAAATGCATAGTATAATAAATTTTAAATTATTTCCTTCCACTCCAAATATTCAGGTCAGGATGAATTACCAACTCTTTATGAACACTACACTGAAGGCGGCATTACGTCGGGACTGACCACGTACCCTGATGGCTTCCTACTGAACGGAAAGAACATCACGTTAATTAGTGGAGCTATTCATTACTTCAGAGTTCATCCAGAGTATTGGAGAGACAGGCTCAGGAAACTAAGAGCGGCTGGATTTGTAGCTGTAGAAACGTAAAATACTTAAACTATTACTAACCTACAAAAAAAAAAATTTTTTTTCTGAAACAAGTTGCCAAGTTATCAAACAATCCTAATTTGGGAACTTTCTCAGCAAATTAACACTTGAGCCCAACCGCGGTTCATAGCGAGTGAACTTTCCACATGAACTAACGCTGACCCTAGAACCACAAGATGTAATTAGTTTCTGGCCTTTCTTAACAGCCCAGGGGGGTCACATTCCCATGGGTGTGGCTATTGAGTGGGAGCACATTGGGCTCAGAGAACATAACTGCACCCTTGGCCTGGACAACTTCTTATTTTGTGTCTCGTTGGGGCTACCAATGGGCTGTGGACAGCAAGAGAATGGACGGCAGCAGGCCTATGGACTGCACTCAAAAGAACTTGATATTTGACCACAATACGTAAAAATATTTTTTTAAACTATCTTACCATTAATGTGGGTTTTGTTATGAGTTGATTGAGGGCAAAAAGTTAATTTGGTCCAAGGAGCAAATTGTATCATTCCAGCTGGGACTCAACGTATTAATCTACATGAGCAGAAGTGTAAGATCATGTCAGGATTGGGGGATGCCAGTCCTCTCCCCCAAAAGAAGGATGGGTGTCAAGATGCCTTTTTTGTTTGGGTGCCCAAGGTGCCTGCTTGGAGTCACTCACTGAATCTTTACATAACATTGGTGTTTCCCAAACTTTCGCCAATATTATAGGTACCTTTTTAAAAACCATGCCCTGACCAACACACCCTTTCTAGCTCTTAATTTTAAAAATAAAATAAATATCTACTATCTTGTAAAGTATAAACGGCTGTTCCCAATTTTAATAGAGTTTTAGCGGTAAGCCAAAGTGGCTGTTCCTACAACTTTTGATTTTGATTTTAATTTTAACGTTGAACATATTATTTATATTTCTGTGGGAAAATTTCTGTGATTTATAAAAGTTCCAATTAATGGTTCTAGAACAAATATTGTTGGACACCTTCCACGTTAAATTCATGGTTCTATCAATCACTTGTTAGCTTATATTGAAGTTTTTCTGCCAAAGCCTTAAAAGTTTCAATGAATGTGTGAAACTTTTTTTATGTAACAATGCAAATATCATGGAAGGTCCCTACACATTTTTTTTAGAGCTATGAAATGTTAAAGTTAAAAAAAAACACTATTTTTCCTACAAAAAATAAAATGCTAAAAATAATTCAAACAGGTGTAGCCATAATTATTTTATCAGACATACTAAAACTAAAAATATTTTTTTATTAATAATAAACAATGGTATTTTGCATACCTCCTAAATTATTCACTGACCCGTGCTGGTACATACACCACAGTTAGGAAAACACTACTTTAGTTCAAAACAGTTTCTGATCAAATTTTCTTGAACACGTGTGAGGTGACCACTGTAAATAAGTAATAAAATTATATTAATATCTATTGTAAATAAAGCTACCTTAAAACGAATTAGTAAATAAACATCTGCAGTAACTAAAGTTGAAGAATGAACTAAGGCAGAAACAGGAGTCGGAGTAGCTATTGCAGCACTTTGACTCCAAACTAAGCTTTTAAACTGAAACAACTGACAGCTGAGCCATGCTGCTTAAAATAAACAAACAATTCATCAGTGGTAACTATCATAATGTTTGGTAGCGTTAGCAAAGAATTTAATGAAAACCTGTGTTAACTATATCTAGCACATTTTGATCATGTAAATTTGGATTTGGTAAATTATTACATAATATGAACACAACTCAAAAATAAATAATGCTTTTAATTGGTTTATGTAAAACACCGATATAAAAATGGCTAACTTCATTTCTGAGGGTGCTACAAGTTAATTTAATGCCTTTTCCCCAAAACCGAAGTATGTTCCTTTGTTTCTATACAAGACTCTCTTTTCTGAGTGTTTTAAGGTGTGATTGTAGGGGACACAAGAAAAGATAAAATATTTTTGTGGTTTTTATAGCAACACTTTTTTTGTACAAAATAAATAATGTTTCTTCCTCACATGGTGATGTTAACACGTTGAATATCTGTCATGAGCATAAGGAACTTTTTAAATGAAGAGAAAAAGTTGTCATTAAATTTTATAGCACCCTTGACAGATATTCAACAACTGTTGAGGTTACAGTGTGGGGTAAATTAAACTTTATGTTTATACTGGAGAGATATTTGGTTTCTTTTGAGCAAAATAAGTTTTGAAATAAAAACTGCAAAGACACTTGACTTGGCTCGCGTCCACTTTACTCTCACCATAATGTTACCAGGTAGCTTTTAAGTGAGTTATTCAAACATTTTTACTGTCTGAACCAGTTTTATTTATGTTAGGTATGTAGTATGGAGTCTTCATGAATATACGAAGGACAACTTTGATTTCGGTGCTGGTGGGACTATTTTGTCCCTATTCTTGGATGTTGTGAAGTATTTGAAGATTGCTCAAGAAGAAGATTTGTTCGTGGTAATGAGAGCCGGGCCATACATCGGCTCTGAGCTGGATATGGGTGGATTGCCACCGTAAGTTTGAGCTGGATATGGGAGATGATATTTGAAATAATGACACCTTGACACGGGAATCGAACCCTAGTCCAGAGTTTGATATCTGTGTCCAGGTGGCTTTTTTTTTAAATTCACTAATATGACAGTGAACACGGTTATATCCATAACCTTAGATAATTTTGATATCCCAAGCTTGGATATTCGTGTACAAAATTATACAAGCGCTAGCTTCATCCACACATTTAATGTATTTACATTGATTATTATTTTATTTTTTTGTAAATATATTCATTCAATTAAACAAATTAATAAAACCAAATTTCACTACTTTCTCAAAAGTGAAGATTTTGTAAAAAAGTTAATATATTAACTAAACAGTTTTCCTTCTGTATTATTATTTCAATATTATTTTCACCTGCTTTGGTGACCATATGGTCTAAAGCGTCACTCTTACAATAGATTAGACTGCTTTTAATAGAAACATCGGGGTTTGATCCTGGTTGGTTGTACTGAGGGGGTAGGGGGTATTTCCTAACCAGTTTTCCACTCTCCCTCCATGCAAATTTGGGTACACTTCCTCTAAATTAAGCCTTCCTCATCCCTAAGACATCAGCGTAATTGGTACTTATGTGTATAACCTAAATAGTGTTTTTTTTCTTCTCACAGTTGGTTAGTGCACGATCCAAACCTTGAAACAAGAACGGCTAATCCCTTGTACTTGGAGCGAGTCGCCATTTATTTGAACAAACTGTATCCACTATTTACAGACCTGCAGTTCACAAAGGGAGGACCCATCATTTCATTCCAGGTAGGCAAGCTATCAGAAATCCTAATTCAAATTTTGTTTTGTTTAGTTTTTAATTGTGAACTTTGAGGCCTACAACTTCCTGGTAAATGTGTAGGACTTACCTTTCTATCTTTTTTTTTTTTCACAGTTTAATTTTGGCTCCATTTTTTCTTTAGTTCAAATTCAGCAATTGATATTGTTGTTTTGTCATATTTTTAGTCATCATAATGTGGCAACATTCTAAACTAAATGGAACAATTTTCTAGCACCTAAGTAGTTTCTATATCGTCTGTCCTTGTTAAATGGTTGATTTCAAATGACTTAAATCATGATAACTCTTTTTCTTTCAGTGTTACCTGGAACTTCTCATAATCTAATATTATTTAAAATATTTTTTTGACTAAAATGAATTTAAAAATTAATTATGGCTCTATACATTATATTTATTCTAAAATGTATTAATTTAAATAAGTATATGTTTGTGTGTGCTTTTATTTTTTAGATTGAGAATGAGTATTCCATGGCTTCAAACATAAACACATCATACATGATAGCAATTCAGGATCTGATGGAAGCTAATGGCCTTGTGGAGATAAAAACTACTTGTGATCCAATCTTAAGATGTGGATTATGTGGGGGAATTCCTGGTGGTAAGTTGATACTTGCTTGGGCAACTCTATGGGACTAGGACCTCGAAAGTTCATTGCCACACTTATAAAAGAACGCCACCTATCCCTATCTTGAGCTATTTCTATCTAGTCCCCCTCATTACACCCTATCCCTACCATAAGCTAGCTCTAGCTAGTCCACCTCATTACACCCTATCCTAATCTTGAGCTGGTTCTATCCAGTCCACTTCATTACGCTCTATTTCAGATCCATTCTAATGATATCCTCCCATCTGCATCTAGCTCTTCCCATTGGGTTTGCCAGTCAATACCTTGATCGTGGTTACATATTTTCCTATTCACCCCGCATGTCCTGCCCATCGTAATCTTCGAGACTTGGATTATCCTATCAATGGTCTGCAATGAATACAGGGTATGTAACTCATCATTATGTAACCTCCTACACTCCCCAGTAGCCTCATTCCTTTTTGGATCAAATATCTTCCTAAGCACCTTGTTTTCAAATAGCCTAAATGTCTTTTTGTCATGTAAGGTAAGAGATAATAAGTTGGTAATAGAACTATATTTTTTTTAGTACCGCGTCTTACTACCCACTTGTGGTATACACAGTACAAATATGTACTAATTATGTTAATGTGTTTGGGGTGAGGTAGGTTGAATTTAGAGGAAGTGTACCCAGATTTGTGTGGAGAGAGAGGGGAAAATCATCTAGGAAAAAGACCCGTATTACATTCGACCAAGATTCGAACCCTGATCTCCTCGTCACTGACAGATCAGGCTTTTGTGAAAGTGACGCCTTGGATCATGTAGCCACTGAGGCGTGTTAGAGCTATATTGATCTTTAGTGATTGTTTTTCTACCATGTGTACCTACCCTTATAGATTATACACATATTAATCATGGTAGCTAAGTAGGGTAAAGATGGTAAAATTTACAAAAAAATATACCTACAGAAGAAGGTTGAAAACCATTTAATAAAAACAAACCACCCTCGATACATCTAGCCGAGATTAGAGTCTCAAAAACAGCATAAACATGGACATTGAATGTAAGAGAAACTAGGAAAGTGGAGGCCATATGAATAAAATTTGTAAGGAGCATGTTAGCTGTCATGAGGAGAAACAAGATTACGACTAAAGTTTTCCAGGAAAGAGTGGGGGTACAGGGAGCACACGAGATAGTAGAGGAAGCAAGACTGAGATGGTATAGCTATGTAATGAGGATGGAAAAAGAGAGGATGCCAAATAAAATGTTGGAAAAGAAGTATGTGGGAAAAAGACAGCCAGGGAGGCTAAGAAAGAGAAGGGAGGAGCAGATAACAGAAAGTGTTCAAGTGAGAGGAGAAGAATGGTGGAAGGATAGAGGAAGATGGAGGCATTTTACATTGACTCGGCCACAGGCTGGAAACATTTGATGATGATGATGATGATGATGATGGTGATGACGTTTGACATAATATGCTAATGTTCTACCACTAAGCTAATTAGGATTCTTCCTGTGTACAGGTTCATTCATCACTCTTATTTTAAATCAGATTATTCATGTAGGCCTATAGGTGTTTTATTTTATCTCCAATATATCTTTTATTAATTTCTAGTAATCGAAACTGCCAACTTTGGTAGCAACATTTCAGAAAATCTAAATCAACTGAAGTTTCTTCAACCCAACCTCCCCGCATGGGTTTCAGAGTACTGGACGGGCTATTTTGATTTCTGGTTTGACAACTTTCATCACAACACAACTACTGAAAGTAAGTGTTAATTTAACCAACCAAGTAATTAAAGTATGGCTCACAAATAAAATAGCCACTGTGAGATTTGCATAGCAGGTGTACAGTTAAAAAAAAAACCTAAGCATAAGAATCCATAGCGAAACATTGCTTAACATGCCAAACTGAGGTTTCTAGTTTCATTCTGTATTTTGAGGGGTTTTTCAGTCATTATCTTACAGAAATATACTGGGCTCATTTCTTTCATTAAGGAGTTATTATTCTTTGACACATGTATTTAGTAATTTTTTGGCACATTATATTCTGTTTTCAATAATTATTGCTTAGAAAAAAAAAGATCAAAGTTTTTGTATGTATTTCATTATTATAAATTAAAATAATTGTATTTTTAAAACTATCTAAATAATTCAAAATAAAACATAAAATTACAATAAATATTTATTGTTATTTGACATCTCACAAAAGAAAAATAATATCAGCTATTTAAATTCTCATATTAATTTGTGCCATCTTTCAGAATATCTTTCAGACATCGAAGCAATTCTACGGTATCCAGCAGCAATAAATCTTTATATGTTTCATGGTGGCACCAATTTTGGTTTCTTGGCGGGAGCATATGATGTTGATATTAGACCCGTCTCCACCAGCTATGGTAATATTTAACTTTTTTTTCTATCTGCATTTTCTGTTCAAATTAACCTTAATTTTAGCTAAGGGATGGTAAATCATTAAATACGTACATTTTTATAACAAAGAAATAGTAATGTTTTGAAATTGCTGAGATTGAGGGAAATGCCAGGTCAGGGCTGGAAGCTCATGGGTTTTAGATGTGCTCGCCCTCATGGGGACTGCCCTGGTTCTGATGGGACACAAAGCTTCCTTCCCCTGGCTGAGGGATGTTCCTCGTCTGATAATCCTGGCAGAGTGCCTTTGCTTGGTGGGGAACGTCAATAGTGTGTAACCTGAAGGGTGGATAAATCTCTCTTGAGGTCGTTTTTGTGAAAGTGAATGGAGGGAGGACCCCGCCCCCCTCCCCTAC
>CABFWB010000148.1:72831-93185 GCA_902151455.1 Timema bartmani | reverse complement strand
CACACACACACACACACACACACACACACACACACACACACACACACACACAGAGTCGTTGGTAGCTAGTACATTCTGGGAAAGCTAGTCAGGCCATCTCCACGAGGTCCCTGCTTGACAACTCAGGTTGAAAGTTCTTTCTGGGTGATTCCTGAGGCTAGGTACCTGACCTCCTCCTAGGTGTTAACACCTCTATGTGAGAGTCCAACACTTTTATTGTTTCCTGTGTAGACTACGATGCACCACTGAGCGAATCGGGAGACTACACAGAGAAGTACAACAGAACTGCTCCACTGATTGCTAAGTACCTAGCGGTACAAACCAAACTACCACAGTTACCGCAGCAGAGCATTCGAGTAGCCTATCCGAGCACTCCCATTACGAGTCAACTGACCTACAACAACTTATTGGATCAAGTGGTTTGTTATCTTACCACCGACACTGGCATCTATTATTTCTATCAAGGTTTTCTAAAAAGCTTATTTGCTCTTGAAATAAAAGAGTTGCTCTCAAGCAGGGCTGTGGAGTCAGAGTCGTGGAGTTCGAAACAATTTTGGGTGGAGTCAGAGCCAGTAAAAATATACCGACTACAGCTTCAAAATAAAAACATATATTTTAACAATAAAAATGTACCGACTACAGCTTCAAAATAAAAACATATATTTTAACAATATATGGTAACAATATTATTTTAATTGTATACTTTTTTTTTCCTTTATGACCAATATCTATAATTTCGATTGACAAATTTATTTAAATATACATTCACAATGTCAAAGAGACTTCCCATGAATTAATCTCTATTGGAACATTTTAGTGCAGTAAATTTGTTGTTACTAATTAATATACATTAGTTATTTATGAATAGGTCGGAGTCGGACAGCATAAAAATAGAAGAGTTGGAGGGGAAGGCTTGGCGTACCGACTCCACAGTACTGCTCTCAAGTTCTGTACTAATATAAGATTTTCCTTAAAATAAAGAGACCAATTTTTCCTTATCATTTTCGGAGACAGCCATTCTAAATTCATTTACGGGAGCTGGAGAAGGTAGCTTTACCATTTAAATGGTTCCTAATACATTTTATACTAATATTTTTTATATTTCTGTTATTGGACAGTCCAAATAAATTAGGTTTAGGAAATGCAGTGATGTATGTAATGAAAGTGATAGGATACAATACATGAACGTAGTGAACTAGCTTACGCACAATCAAAGCCAAAATTTTGGAGAAAAAGTCAAAATGATTGAGAAATACCCTTCTCTAGATATGATTTGCAACGCTGAAAGATTTTACATTTTAAACATAACAATTGACTTGACTAAAACTTTTTTATTTAAACTAATATGAATTTCAAATTGAATTAATTAATTTAACAAATCCAGAAACTAAATCAGTCTGGGACATAAGTCTTATTTCAAGGACTAATAGTCACCTTAAGAGCCTACATGCTTTGCTACAATCTATTTCCAAAAGATTTTATCTTGCAATGTTTACTGCATGGTCTAATGTGTCACTCTCACACTAAACTAGACAGCTGATGGAAGGGAGATCAGGGTTCGAACCCTGGTCGAGTTTATTGATATTTTTTTTACTAAAATGGCTTAAACTCTTTCTTCATGCAACTGCAGGTACACTTTCTATCATTTTGCTTTTCTATTCCCTAGCACATTAGTGTAATTAGTACATACGTGTACAACCTGAACAGGTAGTAAGTTTTGGTGCTAAAAAAAACAAAATAATATTTAATCATTCAATGATTGAAAATTATTGTGAGTTGGAAAAAGGAAGTTGAGTGCCGTATCGTTTCAATACCCAATAATTTCCGTTGATTACTCTAAGGGACTCTATTTAATCATAATCATTCTAAAAACAATTACTGCTAATGATTTTAAATCCGGTTTTCAGGCTGCTGATGATCATGACACATCAACGAGCTTGATTGCTATGGAACAAACGGATGTGAACAATGGCAGTGGACAAAGCTATGGGTTCATCATCTACCGCAAGCGAGATTTAGAAATACCGGAGACGCCCATTCTAAGACTGGGGACGGTGGTGCGAGATGTAGGGATAGTGTTGGTGGATGGTGTCAGAAAGACAGAGCCACTAGTTCAATCTAGTCAGATAGAGGGTTTTGGCTACTGGGGTAAAAGGTGGGTGCATTTGCATTTCATGTAGTTATAGTTAGAGATGGGTTGAATCCACTAGTTTACAAACCTGAGTCTTCATTTTAACTTAAAATTTTGAATTCGAATCTTAGGAAATAGGAATAGAACAGAATAATAGAAAATTGAATTAGTAGTTGAATGTTGACATTTTTTTGCTAAATTGCATTCATTAATACAGTCAATTAAGTGTTAAATAAATGGTCTGTGTTCTGTTTGTTATGTTTGTCTTATAATTATGTTGGGTCTGAAACACAAATAAGCAGTATTAAAGTTTTATTACAAATTCCTATTCATAATTTTGAAAAAAAAAAAAAATCTCAAATATTCATAAAGATTTAAGGGATTTAAGAGTTCCATCACCAGTTATAGTCTATTGCACGGTTTCCCAAACCAGGGTCAGCCAATTATTTTTTAATTGATAGAATTGACATAACCACACCTGGTTAAAATGATTTATTTCTTACACAGTAATCAACGGTTCAATTTGGACAGTGCGAGTGTTGGCTCGAATAGAACATTAGACCTGTTTGTGGAGGAGTGGGGGCGTGGCGGAGATCACAAGGGTGTTTTTGGAGGATCCTTGTATCTGAACGAAGAACGATTGCAAGATTGGGAGATTATAGCGCTTCAGTTCAAGCTAGACAACTGGCTCTCAAGGTCAGTCATTTAAAATGTAATTGGAGAGAGATAGGGGGAGGGGGATGTCTACAGTCCACTGATGCAGGTATGAGCTAAATTAAAATAACTATACCAATACATTACAAAAATTAACCTTGACACTAAATATTAGCAAACCACACAGTAGGTCCCCGCTCGCACGGCGGGTTAGGTTCCAGGGCCCCACTCTAAAGCGGAAATCGATGTAAAGCGAAACCTAATCTTTAATAACTTTCAAATACACATAAAATCCTAATAACATGTTTACACTCTCATATAAAGTGTGCAATAGAGATAAGTCTAAAAAAATGATACAAAAGTAGTTGAATGAAAACACTCAAATTCAAACTATCAAATGATTGTTCGATAGTGCCCATAATTACTGTAAACAGACTAAATTACCGACATGTACTGGCGGCCAAAGCCATTCACTGCGCGCGGCATGCTGAAAAACACCGGAAGAGCGAGACAGCCAACATAGTGAGCATGTATATAATTGAAAATCGCTGTATTACTGTATTAGCAGAACACCGTAACTCAAAACGCTGTAAAGCAGGGCCCTACTGTATTTGAATTTTTTCTACAACTTTTTATCTTCTCCTTAGACTTATAATTAATATAATTATTATTTCTTGTTCAGTCTGACTAATTGGAAAGATTTTGATGGAATCAGCTACAACCCTACTCTATACCGAGCAACTCTGGACATATCAGGAAACCCTAAAGATACGTTTATCGACATGTCTGCCTGGGGTAAAGGGAACGTCTTTATAAACAATTTCAACCTTGGTAGATATTTCAGTGCTGGTCCTGTCCTTACACTCTACATACCGGCACCACTTCTTCGGAAGGGGCAAAATGAGGTTAGAGATTCATATAGTAGAGAAAAGAGTTATTATAATATTTTAAATTGTGTATTTATATTAAAGAGCAAGAGTTGGGCTATAGGGGTAACATGATATAATAAAGGAATCAAGGCTAAGATTATAAGGACACATAGTGAGAATGGAAAAGGAGAGAATACCAAAGAGAATGAAGGATAGTATGTAGGAAAAATATTGCAAAGGAGACCAAGAGATAGATGAGACGAGCAGATAACAGCAAGTGTGCAAGTGTGTAAGTGAGAAGAGAAGAATAGTGAAAGGACAGAGGGAAATGAAGGCATTTTACTAAGCTGACCCAGCCACAGACTAGAAACTGTTCATGATGATTATTATGATTCATATTAAATACGTTTATATATATTTCACATTGTGTATTTGTGAGTTTATATTATTTTTTTATTTTTTTCAGATTATCATTTTTGAACTTTACACACCAGCAAATGAAGTAACATTTTATGATGCCCATATTTATAAATAAACAGATCAACACTCAAGCTCTCAAGCACTCAAACTCCAAACATATCTTACTGATAATGATCTAAGTCAAACTATTGTTGTTATTATTATTTGAAATAAATTTAGTTATCAAAATTTATATGGAAACATTAATGTGTGATGTTTTATTGAACTTTTTATAACACAATTTTTCTATTCCATAAAGATTAGAACTCTTATAATGATTGATATAATTAATAATCCTTTAAAATGTGATTTGTAGAACTGTTTTTATCTTATTAGTATTTTGGTTGTTTTGCAAATTTTAGTCGAAGCTGATGAAGATTCTAAGTTAAGTCAAAAGTTTTTTGGAGCTTCACACATTGTTAAAGTGAACTTAATAAGACTCTTAAAAGCGGCAGCATTATCTTTGTCTCTTTTATTTGTTCCATCCCATTTTCCTATATTGGCTTCCTTGATTAAAATATTTTACTTTGTGAGTGAAAAGATGTTTTTCTTTAATAGTTATATTAATAATTTTTCAGGCAGTAAAAGTTTAAAAAAATCTACAAAACAAAAAGATGAAATTAATAGTTGAGTTGGTTAGCTACTTTGTAGTGAATACCAGGTACTTCATATAAATAGCAAAACAAAAAACACCTAAATAATTCTTCCTTTATGAATTATTTCCTTTTATCTCTATACATTGCTTCTTGCTATCTGTCTGAACTATCCAAATATTTATGCTTAATCAGTAAGATTTAGGCTGTTTGGAAAAACCCTGGCTTTGGACGATATTTGGTCCAAAAAGGGGATGAAGATACTGGGGAGTGGAAGAGGTTAAATAATGATGAGCTACATACCCTCTACTTATCATTATCATCAGACATTGTTACATTAGTCATATCCAAAAGGCTACGGTGGAAGGGACATGCAGCTGGAATGTAAGAATCTCTAACTATGTTCAGGTTATTTACTGGCAAACCCAATGAGAAGAGACCACTAGGAATACCTAGACGCAGATGGGAGGATAACATTATAATGGACCTGAAATAGATAGGGTGTAATGAGGTGGACTGGCTAGAACTATTTTATTTATTTATTTTATTTAGCACTGTGTCTTACTACCTGTTCGGGCTATAAGCTTAAGTACTAATTACGCTAATGGATTAGGAATTGGGAAGGTTGACTTTAGAGGAAGTGAACCCGCATTTGCGTGGAGGGAGAGTGGAAAAAAACTTAGTGAAAACCACCCAGTTCACCTGACTGAGATTCGAACCTCGATCTCCCCGTCGTCGGCGGTCTAGCTCAACACAAAACTCACGCGTTAGCCAACTACTCCACCGAGGCGGGAAAACTAGCTCAAGATAGGAAAAGGTGGCATACTTTTATAAGTCTAGCAATGAACTTTCGAGTTCCTAATGTCATAGAGTAGGCTAAGTATGCAGTAGGAATGATGAAGGTATAATTTATAGGAAATAATCCTTCATTCCTATGAAGGAAGCTTGACAAAACATTTGGTGAAAATTCCCTTGGTACACTTGGTATGGACTCGTACCTCCTTAACACTGGCGAAGACCAACACCTTGTGCCAATGTCCACTGGTGAAGGTGTCATTAATTTATATCATTCCTGAGAAACTAAGTTGGTAATGACCACAACTCCATCTCCATGGCGTCAGCCCGCAATCGAGCATACTGGCTGAGTGGCTGCCATTTGTTGGCAAAGATAGTGTCAACTTCTGTGAATAGAGGGTGTCACGCGGTCAGCACAACAAGCCCTCCTACCACCAATCTCAGTTTTCTAGACCAGAGCCGCTACTTTTTCATTCAAGTAGCTCCTCATTTTTCCTCATGAGGTTGAGTTGACCTCATTCCAGACTCGCTGTTTCATAGAAAGTGCCGGGGATCGAAATTGAGACTTCTGGATTTGTAGTTAGGAACTTTGACCAGTAGACCATATAGGTGGTTAATGAACAGAACATCAAATTTAAATACTTAAAAGAATAATATTACTATGAGATCTTCTCCAAATCTACTTTGATAAAGGTAGAACGCTTACCTTGACAAGTTATATAATATAGCGTAGCTCTTAAGATAAGGACATATTGTAGTCAGTCAGGTTAAGGCTGCTACCTTTCAGGGTAAATGGAGTGCACGTAAATATATAAAATATGGTTGTAATAAGCAACTATCTAACTATAAATTTAAATAAAAATAGCTGTAAAAATTAACCCATCATTCTGAGCTAATTTTTAAAAACAGGTTATTTGATGTATTTAATGAGTCTTAGAAAAATAACAGCATAACTGCTAAAAGAAAATAAAGCTGACTCAATGTTCAGGCCTCAACTTTGGGCAAACCCGCTTTGATGGTCACATGATCTAAGGCACTACTCTCACAATAGACTAGACTAACGTAGACTGGGAGCTCGAGATTCTATCCCTGTCGGGTGGACTGAGGGTGGTTTTTCCTAAATGGTCTTCCACTCTCTCTCCATAAAAATGCCGATATACCACATCTAAATTGCTTCCTTCCTCATAATGTAAGACTAAGCCAGTCAAAAAATCTTAGTAGTAGTCAGTTTTTGTTTTATGTCACAAGCAACACAAGCACTTTCACTTGAAATTAGATGAACACATGAAGCTATTTTCCAAGAATTCTTTCCAAATATTGCATCCAAACAGTAGTTGTCAAGTGTACAATTCAGCCACTTTGATTTAACCCTAATAAGACCATTGCTACTTTATAGAGTAGGAGTGGAACTCTATTTGTGTGAGAGGGGGAGAAGGTGGGTGGTCAAGTAACAAAAAAGTTTTTTAGGGTTTTTCTTCCCTCCTCTTCCCCAATTAATGTTAGAAAATTGGATGCTCTGTAATGATACTTATTTGGACCCCTACCATATATGTAAAAAAAGTCATGGATGAAGGTATTTTTCTTCAATAAACTGTATGTAAATTATGTCCTTTTAAGACTTCATCCATGGAGAATCACGCGCTTTTCAGAAATAATGTCGAAGAACTGCACCATTAAAAATTATTTTTTCTTTCATAAACTAACTCCGTAGTGTTTACCAAAAAAGCAAGTGATGCTAGCTCCTTCTACCCAATAGGAAGCTAGCCTTCACGACACCTGTCGTCAGGACGCTTTCGATTTGTTGGTTTTGACACTGGTCACGAGAGGTCCAAGAGGATAGGGGTAGGTCATATATAAGCTGTTTGTGCGTATGAACACACACAGTACCGACGACATAAAACTATAGAACTCGTTAAAACAGTGCCGGCGACATAAATCTATAGAACTCATTAAAACAGTGCTAGTAACATAAATCTACAGAACGTTGTAATAAACCAGTGCCATGATTTAAATAAATCGTGCGCAATATTAAAGGTTTTATTTATTTAATTAAATTATCTTACATAATAATTCCGTACCGATTTAATTAGTGCTCGATCACAAGGCAATTATCAGCTGATAAAACGGTATCACTTTAACCAACGCCCCAAGCAAACATGAGGCATAATAATTCCGTATCATAATAATTGGCGCTCGATCACCGGGCTATAAATACCAATGATCTCACAAGGTATATTCAAGAACGTTTTAATTGGCGCCCAATCGCGGGGCCAAACAAATCGCGTATCATCATAATTGGCGCTCGATTACGGAGCTATAAATACCAATTATATCACAAAAAAAACAAAACGTAACACTTTAATTTAATTGACGCCCAACGTGGGGCATCATTATAATTCCGTATCTTAATAATTGGCGCTCGATCACAGGGCTATAAATACCAATTATCTCACATTCAATTCAAGAATGTAATAGCTCTTAAATGCTATTTGTAGTGATCCTCGTTTGAAGAGTTCTTGAAAATGATATTCTTTTAAAAGCGATTTAGGATAGTGTTACCCCTTAATTTTTTTGAAATTTGGACACTCTTAGAAGTTTTTTTTTATGAATTCTCCTTTGGCAAATTTTTGAAAATTGAATGACTCTAATTTCCTTTTCAAGGGTACGGCCAGGCTGAGCAAGTGAGTGTGCGGGTGACTAAAAAATAAAATAGAACACATTGGTTGTAATGAGAGATTGCCAGTGCTAGGAAAACTTCTCATTTTGACATTTTTATTATTATCAATAGGTTTAGCACACTTGCTACTAACGGCCTAATTTAATTGGTAAGATCATAAACTATATATATATATATATATATATATATATATTTATATATATTATTTGTAAAAGATATATATATATATATATGTATAAATCTTATTTGTTAAAGATATATATATACATATGTATATACCTTATTTGTATAAGAATCCTTATTTGTAAAAGCCTGCTTTGATTATAATATTGAAGTATTTTAAGATATCAGTTTTATATATATATATATATAAAACTAATATCTTACATACATATATATATAATATATAAACTGATATGTTAAAATATAATCAAAGTAGGCTTTTACAAATAAGAATCACCATTAGCACAGATAGAGGATGGGAAAACCACAACAATAAATCACTTGTTAAAAACCACTCTTAGTTCATTGAACCAAGATTTGAACATTAGCTCTCGATAGTTGTTGACGAGGAGGCAATCTGCTTATCACGTGCTCGCTCGCTCACCAGTTTGGCCACGCAGTCACTCGTTCACACGCTTGACAGTCTGGCTGAACCCTTAGAAGTGCTCACAATTTTTTTTTATCAAGTATAATCTATTTGAAGTGGTCCCCAGCCAGAATTTTTTTAAAAATTTGGATGCCTCAAGAATCTTGGAGTGTTCCTCACCTTTTTTTTTTTAGATGTCACTAGAAGCTATCTAAAGTAATTTTTTTAAATTAAAATTGGTTAAATTTTCACAGGAAGAACCTTATCTTATTGCTAGAAAAGCTACTAGATCAACTTTAATGTATTCATACATCAAGTCATGTGATCTGCAGCTGTCATTTTTGATACCTATAAAATGATACTAATAAAATAGTAAAATGCTATCAATTTTGGCCTTAGTAAATATGTTTGTATTTTTTAAAAGAAACTTCCTATAAAAATAAGACTGTACAATAATGCACAATAGTCAACTTCTAGAAAGCCTTGACTTAATATAAATTATTTTGCTACCATTATAGTTGTATTACTACTATCTTTCTTTTCTCTACTTATCTGTGTATCCTGGTTACTTACTATTTAAACATTAGGTTGCTATGGCAACTCACAATTTAAAATACCAACAATAAAAGAGCAGAACTGTTGAATTGAAAGAAAATTATAAACTTTATTGTCAAATGATAATGTGTTCTGGACATTAAATACAATCATATAAATACATATTCAATTATGAGTGCAACACTTTCTGATGTGTCATCAGACCTATCTTTTGAATCCAGGGAAGAAAAAGAACATGAAGAAAAACAGCCTGAAGGTTAGTTTACAAACATACAAATTCAATTTAAATTATTCTTACCAATATATTACCAATCATTTCTTTCTTTATTTCTTAAACGTTTGCAGAAATAGTCCATGAATAATTTTATTATTTCAAACTTTTTAAAAAAAAATTTCAGTGGTACCAGAAGAAGAAGAGCCGGTAGCTTTGCCATTGAATAAATATTCTGAGGAGGACATGCAGTTATTAGTAAGTATTAGATGCACTTTCAGACCGATTCTCTGGTCTAGGGGTCAAAGTTCCTGGCTACACCAGAGGTCCTGGGTTCGATCCCCGGCGCTTCCAGAATTTTTCTGTTAAACAATGAGTCTGGAACGAGGTAAAACTCAGCCTCATGAGGACAAATGAGGCACTACTTGAATTAATCAGTAGCAGCTTCGGTCTAGAAAACTGAGATTAACAAGCAGGGAAAAGTGGGGGATAGGGGGGATTTGTTAACTGACCACATGACACCCTTTATCTGCAAATGTTGGCACTATCATCGCTAATGGCGGCGGTCGCTTGGTCGGTATAGCTCGATTGCTGGCTCACGCCACAGTGTTTTTTTTAAGCACTTTAACATTTCAAACACCTACCAGTAGGTACCTACCTAAATATATTCATATTATAGTTCATTTAAATACCTTAACTACCCACAAATTATTACATTAAACAATAAAACATTTACCAAGTTAAAGGAAGGATATAAGGTTACTTTAGTAAAGGTGAATATTTTCTTAACAAAACAACATTTTTCACCAATAAATTATCATATTTCTTTGTTAGATAAGCTTAGTTTAATTTTCTACATAGCCCCTATAGCAATCTCAACAAGTCTTATATTTATTATAAGTAATGGGGAATTTAAATCGGACTTTTTATCCCCATTTAATAAAATTTATGTTTAAAGTCCATTAGGTCCACGACAAGTATAAAATAACAGTCGATATCACTATATTATATAGACAATTAAAAAAAAAGTGTATCTACAGAAGAATTTTTTTTTAAATTCCAGTCAAAATTTTTTTGCTATAAAAACTGTAAAAATATTAACCTTAACTCGTGTTCTCAATCATCCCACCTTAATTTGATTTATTTTAAGAGGAGCTGATCACAAAATACATATACCTCATTTCCCTACAAATAAATTAACCATGTCACTTCTCTGAAATGTTGATTTTATACTTTTACACTAGGTTACCAAAGTAAAGAAGTTCACAACTTTATTTGACCTCCAAGAAATTGACTGGAATGAAGATGTCTATAAAGTTATCAGAGATTTCTTCATTAATCCCACAGAATGCATTCTTACCATCTTCTTCGACGAGGATAAACTGTCGGCTAAGCTAGGTTTCCCATCAAAACCAGCCCATGACATGACATACTTCATGAAGGAACCGACTGATTCTATAACCCCGACCAATTTTTACAAAGTTATTAACTTTGGGACAATCGGCCCACATGTGGAGGGTTCAATCTTGAATGTTATGGAAAATGTCTACGCTCCTATGTTCTTCAACTCAACATCCTGGCCCGACAGTATCCTTTGTTCTTAAAGGGTAGAATAGTACTATTTTTTGTGTTGTAACCTATTTTACCAGGGCTGGATTAATCAAGGAATTTGAGGGCCGGAGCAAAAAGTGGGGCCTCATGACTTTCTTTTAAAAGTTCTAGTAAAAAAAAAAATTCAAATAAAAATTAACAGAAAGAAGAGCATAAAACGCAATTATTTAAAAATAGATTTTAATAGTTATAACTACTAAAAACCTTATTTATTCTAAAAATATCTATTGACTCAAATTCTGATTCCAGTTCTAATTAAATTTATTTTAAGGGTCCTTATATCACTTCTGGTTCCTTAAAATAACTGTTAATTTCAGCTATTGGGTGAGGCAGTGGTTATGCTTATTGAAATGAAAGCAACAGTAATATATTTATCTCTTTGATGCACTTTCAAAGAACTATTTTATATAAACTATAATTTCTAATATTTTAAATAAAAATTTGTAATAAAAAGATGGACATTGTTTTCTATAGGCCCTCTCAAGCGTCCCAAGACCATGGCCCTCGTGAGCCCCTCTTTAATTTGGCCCTGTATTTTACACAATTTTAATTTGTGGCACATAACAAGATAGCTTTCATTTTCTATATCAATTTTGTTTGCTTATAGTAAACAATGTCATGGCAACAAACTAATCAAACATCACCTAGCAACCAAAAAAACTCACTGCAAAATTGTCCTAAATCTCCAAATATTATTTCACTACTCCTCACTGTTGTAGTTTTGGTTCAGAAATCCAAAGAGAATTACCAGTACTTTTGTAACTTTCAAATTTTAATAAAAAAACTTCAGGCCATTTTTTTTAAACAAAGACAATTTTGAGTGTATGGCTGCTAAACTATTAAAAGCAATGACAAATCCAAACATTTGTTTCAGCAAGTAATTTAAAGTTTCATACAAAGCTAAAACCTCAAAAATATTTAATCTCATGCTGAAACAAGGTGTACATACTTTGGGATCATGAATAAAACATTTTTCCTTGTGAGGTTGAATGTATATGTTTGCCATTTTTCAACTCACACTATTTTGTAAAAAAAAGTAAATAGGGAAAAAAATATATCAGGAGGTAGGAACACCCCTCCCCTGGATTCGCCCCTTATCGAAACTTAAAATCCAACTTGTGTATTCTTAAAGACTTTACTTTACTCATTACTTTTTGAAATATATTGCGTCTTTTTCTTAAAGTATAAAACAAATATTCATCATATATTCGGATCAAAAGAGTAAATATCACTTCACAATAAATTATAAAATTCTTATTGAAATCACATGAAGGGTACAAGGGAAAAAAGGGGGAAAATCACACTACACACATTTTCCAAAACAACAACTTCTATACCCGCTTTGGTGGACACGTGGTCTTAACGCGCTAGTCTCGCATTAGACTAGACTGCCGATGACAGGGGGGATTGAGGTTTTAATCTAGGTCAGGTGTACTAAGGGTGGTTTTCCCAAAATAGTTTTCCACTCTCCCTCCACGCAAATATGGGCACACTTCCTCTAAATAAAACCTTCCTAATCCCTAAAATCATTAGGGTTTTTAGTACATAAGCGTATAACCCGAATGGGTAGTATAACACAGCAGTGCTAAAAACTCCTTTCTTATCTCAAATCCCATAAAGGACCCCAGCAAATTCTTTTTTTTTTTAAATAATATGAATAAGACAGAAACCTCTTTTAACCATAATCTGAAACACCTTTTTGAAAGTTCTCATGATTGTCTAACATATGGAAGCACTAACCCGAATTGAGCAAAAATTGGACTTTCCCCTATTAATAAATATCATCTGCAAGGTCAGAGTTACAAGCCAACGTTAGGTTATGCTGACGTGTGAATGAAGTGCAAGAGGAAGCGTGATGATGATGGGAAAGGGTTTGGAGGGTGCGTTGGTGAATGCACACTACAGAGTCAAACAGCCTTGACCATTACGCATACAGGTGTAAAGAGTGACTTCTGCACTCACCTCCACAGCTTCCTGGCGGGTCTCACCGATCTCCACTACAAGATGCAGGGACTGACTGTGATCTACGTGCCCCAAGAGGGCAACAATTTGCCCGTAGAGCAGGCCAGCAAAGACAAGGAGCTCATCAAGAGGCTAGAAGGTCAAACTTACACTTTTTACATTTTACCTGCATTGGTGGCCGCATGATCCGAGGTGTCACTCTCGCAATAAACTAGACTGCCGCTGACAGGGAGATTGGGGTTAGAATCCCAGACAGGTGTACTGAGTATTTTCCCTAAACGATTTTTCACACAATTCCGGGTATACTTCCTCTAAATTTAAACCTTCCTCATCCCCAACACATTGTAATTAATAAATATGTGGACAGACCGAATTGGTAGTAAGATGCGGCGAATTTTATGTAGAGGAAAAAATCAAAGTGAGAATTTTATTGAGATGAGTCGAACTCACTTATTATTGTAAATAAATTTTTACTTTACCTTAATAACATAAATCTAAATTTGAATCTTAGAGAAAATAAAAGACACATGGGTTTGATTTTTTTTTCCCCTTCAATTCTGATCTTGTACACATTAATTCTTTATTTGCTATAAAAATTAGAAATAAAAAAAATTGCTATCATATTAATTCACATTCAGATAAGTAGTATATTGATGGTCTTGATTCTGGTTGTTGGTTTGTCTTGTGTTTTTTGTTTTCTACCGCTCCTCCCCTTCACTCTAATATGTAGAGGAGGGAACGATAACGATTACAAGGTTAATGTAGATTCCCGGCATGGGAACCAACTTCACAATATCACATGACTCCGTGGACGTCATGCTCAGGTGTTCAAATTTTGAATGGCTACAAGCAGAGTGGCGCAGTTTCTACCGCTCCTCCCCTTCACTCTAATATGTTGGGGAGGGACCGATAACGATTACAAGATTAATGTAGAGACAGGAAAACATTTCATAAGTGTAAAAGAATTGAAAAGGTAACAAAAATAGATTTATTATACAATAACATAAAAGTTGATATCGGGTTACAATTGGTACAAGAAAATAAAAAGTTGGACCAAAGAATAATAGCAGTGGTTGAAATCCGTTAAATAGGCAAAGGAAAACTAGTAACTCTTAGATGAACAATATTACGTTAGTAACTTCCCGTGGCTCGGGAAAATACGTGTCCAAGACGACACGGCAACAGTCAAAAGGAAGTTAAGTAGATATAGAGTATTGGACTCCAAAACAGCCGGGCTTGCGCCTGACTTCCCCCAGAAGGGTCTAAACATAAAACATGGTGAATTAAATACAAATAAAGATGTGACAACAGATCCTATAATTTTAGAGTTACTAACCTAAGATCGGCCTAGCTAGCTGGCTTGGCTTGTAATTAAGAACTGTCTAAGAGATAAATTATATATGGCAAGAGGACGGACTGTCCATTACATCAGCAAATGGCCAAGAAATAACCAGGTGTCAACACTCAATAGTACTATGGCCGGTCCTTTCCCAGTGGATACTGCCAGAGCATTCAATAGTACATTTATGTCATTACCCACTGCCTGGGGTAAACATTAAGTTTAGTATACACCAACATTAAATACATAAACATAAAAAGCGCCAACCAAGGGGCTACAGAAAATACTATCTGTGCGGGCCACCATACATAGCTAGCCGTGTACCGCACTTTGCACACCAAAAATAATAACACAAGATGCCAACTAGAGTGCTGTGAGATACTGACCTAACTAGGTCCTCAAATAAAGGCGTTAAACAACCTGCTTGTAGCCATTCAAAATTTGAACAACTGAGCATGACGTCCACGGCGTCATGTGATATTGTGAAGTCTTATGGACTAAATACTGAATAATGAACTTGTGGAGAAGAGACACGTCTGATGGACAAACAATAAACAAACATAGTCATATGGACTAACTCAACAAGTCTGAAGGACTTGGATCAATAGACAGGATTCCCTCGGTGTCGAGGCGGTGACACCCACGACCCAACCATTACGGTCAGCAGTATCTTCTACAGGTGATGGAGCAGAGTTTCCTTCTTCGAAGATATCCAATGATGAACTACAATACGTGAACCTAGTACTCACCCGTTATATACTCTTTTCTTGACTAGCAAAATGGGCAAGTAAACAAGAAAAGGGGGGTACAGGGGGGATTTAGAACGGAGGAGAAAGAGTTGCCAAGGAAGTCCGCTAGGGCCGCTCACGCACAATATTATTACAGAATAAATCAGTTTTAATTTCTCTTCTTCGGATTCCTTTATTTTAGTTTAGCATTTTGTGCGGATTACAGTTTGTAGATGTCATTTTGATGTAGGTTACATGCTACATTTTTTACCATCGCGTCTCACTATATGTTCAGGTACGGTATGTATACACGATAATTACTTAATGGTGTGGGGACGAGGAAGGAAGCATTTTAGAGGTAACTTACCTGCATTTGCATGGAAGGAGAGGGGTTAAACATTTAGGAAACACCACCCTCAATAGACCCAACCGAGATTTGAGGCCTGATCTCCCTGTTATCGGCATGCCACTCTTAACATAAGAGGGACACCTTAGAATTTAGACCATTCGGCCACTGAAGCAGTTTGTCCTATAGTTATGTTGGTCATCCTAATATGTATTAAAAAGATTGAATTAATATTATAAAACCAACTAATCTTTGAATCTTAAATATCCCAAAGGATAAGAGGGAGTCGAGGATTCAATAAACCTGGTATTTTATTAAGAACAGGATGAAAGCAGAATGCAGGCGAGTGAAATGATATTTCTGAGAAACAGGATTGGTGTGACAAAATTTGACAAGAAGAGAAATGAGAGAGTAAAAGGAATATAAAGGAAGATCCAGTCCAGGGCGGATAGAGAAGGCACGACTAAGGTGGTATAGTCATGTGAGAAGAATGGAGAGGGAAAGGGGAAAGGATGACCAGGAAGATGTTGGATGTGGAGGTGGAGAGTAGGAGGTTGAGAGGAAGACCAAGGGAGAGATGGCTGAAGGGAGTAAGGAGGAGTGTGGAGGAGAGAGGAGAGAACAGGGCTAAGGTGTAGGGAGAGGGGCGGTGAAGAGGCTTATGTTACAAACAGAACCAGAAAGGGGCTGGAAGCTGTTCATGATGATGATGATGATTAAGTTTTTGATAACAGGTTCAATTCTAATGGTTTTAAATATAACCAACTATTAATTTGTCACTATTCTTGAACCTTCTTTCTTATCAACTCCACCTCCTTTGGTCCATTCCCCCAAAATAAAACAATATACCACTTTTACTTTACAAATGATATATCTGCTACAGGTAAAGTCAGCACCCGGATAAAGTCAATACTATCCAGATAATGTTGATGTTATCCAAAATACTTAGATAATGTTGAATAATAGATGATTGAATAATGTTTTTCGAAGTTTATCCAGATAATATTGATATTATACACCTGCACTTGGATAGTGGCAATTTCTATGGTTGAGGCTATGTTAGCTAGGTTAGGCTAGGCTAACTTAGATTAGGTTAGGTGAGTTTAGGCTATTAGATTAGTTTAAGTTAGTCTAGGTTAAGCTAGGTTAGGTTAGGATAGTGGAAAATAGAGCATAAAATTAGGCATTTTGAATGTTAGTGCACTGCTATGATCCAATTTATTGTTCAATTTCGAAATATTGTTTTAAAATAAAATTCGTATTGAAACATGCTTAGTTTTACAAATATTGTTCCATGTTATCCAAGTCTTGCTGGCTAGTGTTGATTTTATCTGGATAGTGTTATAAATGAGATAAATTATTTTCTATTTCTGACTTTATCCACTGCACCTGGCTAATGCTAACATCTCCCGGCAAATCTCGACATTATCCAGATTTTGCACACTATCCATAACATATCCATTAAAACTAGTTCAAATTTTTAGTTCTTATTTTTAATATTAATAACCTACTAAACAGCAAACTTAACCAATATCTAACCAACAATAATACCCACCTAACGCTTATGATAGTGTTTCCTAAATTCTTCTAGAACCCGAAAGGTTTAAATATGCATTGTGTATTTCTAGGCGTTGTTGTTCAGTGGACTCACCAAATACGGGTTGCTCTGAGTGATCGGGACCAAGGCTCATCCCAAGACATGTTGGGGCCAACAGACGAACATTCTTTTTGGATTTACAGGTGTAAGTGCATCCACAGATCCACCTTTTAGACATGATTCAAAAGTTGTGCTTTCTGGCTTGATTTTGCTTTCTTTGCCGTTATTGTTGACCTCCATACTATCTTGACTTAGGCTGTAGGTTTCCGAAACTATGGGCTTCGTGTGATGTTTTAACTCCTCTGAGAGACTTTGGTTCAAATCCTAGTAGAGCCAAAGACTTAGTTTTCAAGTAAACTACGCATGATTTAGAGAACATTATAAGTGGTCTTCATGTAAATTGCTTGAGACAATATTACATAATGCTTTTTCTCTTTAATGTCCTTCGAAATATATGTCCCCTTATCAACCTCATTACCTTGTTGCTGGTTATGTAAGGGAGAGGGAGTTGTTTCAAGGATTCAACTAATAGTAGGTGTGAGAAAGTTTTAGGCTTGACTTTTTAATAATCTCACTCCTCAACCTTATTATATTTTTCATTGTTTCTTTTTAATCTCTCTCTCACACTCAGATTATCTTAGCTTTCCCACCTTTCTTCTTTTCTTTCATTAATTTTAACTTTTTACTTGTGTTTGTGTCACTTTTCAATTTAAATAATAAGATATTTAGCTGCGGCTATAACCGTACTTAACAACTATAATAGCTTATCTATTTAATCTGTAATGATATGCACATTTGTACAGTTGTCATTGTACTATTGGCACCATGAAGCCCTCCTATGCCGAAGGTGGCTGCGTTATTACTTAGATAGCTTGTGATCTTAATTGAACGCTCATATGTAACTGACGATTTCCACACATCCATCACAAACGCTGCCTTAAAATATGAGTGTGAAGAATTACCCCGAACAAGGGACAACTCCTGGATAGCTCAGTGGTAAGAGCATTAGCATACTAAGCCAAAGGTTCCAGGTTCGATTCCTGTGTTCAGGTGTTATCTTTCAATTTAAAGAATAATTTAGTTACAGCCTCAAGTATTAATAACCTAAGCTATGTTAAAATCTGTTAAATATACACATACTTTTGAGCAGTTCATCACGACCACAACAAACTGATGTCAATTTTATGGCTTACTCAAAGATGGGATGGTCAATATTCTTTGAATGAACATAATCTTTGTATGTATTGTTGATATTACAAATGACAGACGAGAACTTAGCTGGGGTGGACTTCCAGCTTAAGAACAAACATGTGAAACACATATGTGACATTCTCCACATGGCTCAGTCGACGTATATCAAACAGTTTGTTGTTCTTCTGGAGGAGATTAAGGTAATATACTTCATGTTGAATACCATATCTTAGAGATGATTATTTGTTATGAAAATATTAAATAATAATTTTGAATTCATAATGGGGTTTACATTATATTTTTATTTATAAATAGGGGTGTAGTTTTAAATGTTATAGGGACGGAGCTCTTCATTTGTGTTTTTTGACCGGGGGGGAGGGTGGTGTTAAGGGTAAAATTAGAACAAACACACTTTTTCACATCTGTCTTTCATTAGGGTTTAAATGGACAGCTATCTTTTGTACCTATTGTTAATTTAATTAACTTTCAACTACAATAAATTGATAAGACAAGTTTCTTACATCCACATTTAGAGACAAATAAGTCTAATTTCCAAAGAAAATTATATTTTATGCTGATAATCAGATGCTACTCCACCCTCAAAAAGAGGGCCGGAGCAGAGTGACATTCCGGCTCCACTACACCCCTGTTTATAAGCCTTAATTTAAATACAGTGCCACCTCGTGGGAAGTCAGCGCCCGGGCCAGCCTTGAAAGAAGGCGTCCCCCCCACCTCCCGCCCCCATACCCACCACTCACACCATCTCGTATTTACACCATAATTCTAAGGGTTATTGCTATAGAAAAAATAACAAGCGGCCCAACCTTTACTGTGCGGAGTGTCACCAGTCAAAAAAACCCTTTTTATATCATCCAAAGGTTATGCTTTGCACTTTTTGATTATGTTTTTAGCTCAAATAGTACTGTGCAGAGTGTCACCAGTCAAAAAACCCTTTTTATATCATTCAAAGGTTATGCTTTGCACTTTTTGATTATGTTTTTAGCTCAAATAGTCATAATTAATTCATAACATATACCTGTCACCTGACATGGCTGATAGATAAGTCCAGCTCATGAGTACATCTAAATTTTTTATTATTGAATAACAGGGCTAAATAAATATATTTGAGTATAAATACAGTATTTTATTCACAACACAATTCATAAAAATCGAGAGTAACACATCATAATATTGTTGTTGTAGTTGTGAAATGTTCAGAATATTACTACATAGTCATTCGCTATTCACTTTGATAAATCATAATTAATACAATTAAAATATTTATTGATTTGTAGTCTAAATGTTGATGTTTTGTAACACAACACATTATACAATTTTATTTTTAATGTTTACAAGACGTATTTTAAAAATTTATCAACATTATCTGTTGGAATCTGATCTAATGCCCTTATAATATATTCAATCTTTACATTTTTAAAAGGATTTACTAACACAAATGGGTTCACAGCGCCCAGGACGATCACCCCGCTTGCACCCCCATTGTGGTGGACCTGTTTAAATAGATAGTATAAGTATGTTGATTAATATTTGTATTGGATGTGATATGTTCTTCTATCCTTTTCTTCCTTCCCAAATGCTAAGTGGTGATGTATCTTCTTGTTTTGAACCAAAGCTGTGAAAACCACTAATATTTATTAGTAGCTATGGAAAGTGCTACATTTGTGTAAATGAATGTGATTGAAGCTCTCAGACTAGGCAGTACTTAAATAGACGTTGACCAACCCCTCTGCCATTGCCATCCTAAGCTGTTATGATTGGTGACTATCTTATAGTTAATATTTATATCTCTTTAAGGAAAACTTTTTTTTCACTTTTAAAAGCAATATTTTGTTCGTCCCCTTCTATATATTTCTCTCCACTTTTCCTGTACCTTCTTCCAAATATGATATAGTTACTATTTATTAATTTCAGCTGAATGATTGGTTGAATCCAGCAGTTGTATATCATATATTAAACTCACTTTGTAGCTGGCCAAATTTCTAGAAAGTGTATGCCTTTCTTTGTACTATCCTCAAGGCCGTAGTCA
>CABFWB010000148.1:46124-72719 GCA_902151455.1 Timema bartmani | reverse complement strand
AACAAAATATATATGGCTTTATTTATGGTTCAAACAATATTAAAATTAAGGTACAAGTACAAATTAGGGGGCTCTGTTACCATAAAAAGCACTTCAGATAGCTTCTAGAACAGTTTTTTATTTAGAATTTTTTCTAGCCTGCGTCAATTGGGGGATGGGCCCACCAAACCCCCCCTGAAATTATTGGCTGGCTACGGCCTTGACTATCCTTACCTGATGTATCCTTCGTCTATCCTGAAATGTAGTAATTTTACTTCGCATGGTTCCACTATGGTATAGTTTATAATATAGGCTCATAGTGTAATCCAACAAGGAAAGATTACTACCTTTCAGTATAAACAAAGTATACAGCTTCAAACATATACTGCAACAAGGTTGTGAAAACTTTTATATCATTATGTAAATTAATATAAAATGTCTCTACTATAATACAGGAGTGTATGAAAGAGGCAAAGTCGAACATAGAGTTCCTGCAGATACTGAACGAACCTTGCGCAGAGCTGGAAACTGTGAATGATCCGTCAGAAATACATAAATATATCCCCAAAATACTTCACCTTTTCAGAGTCATCTGGTTACACTCCCCTTACTACAATTCAAGGTAGTTAGAAACTTTACTTGCTAATACTGTTGTTTCATGAATTTATTTGTTTTTAGCAAAAACAATTTTTTCAACTTGTAATAATTTAGCACCTGTTGGGGTTATACGCTTAAGTACCAATTATGCTAATGGATTAGAAATTGGGAAGGTTGAATTTAGAGTAAGTGAACCCGCATTTGCGTGGAGAGTGGAAAACCATTTAGGGAAAACCACCCCCAGTTCACCCGACTGAGATTCGAATCTCGATCTCCCCGTCCTCGGCAGTCTAGCTCAACATGAAACTAGCGCATTAGCCTAACTACACCACCGAGGTGGTTTTTAGCTTGTATTAGTGGACACACAGGCTAAGGCGTCAACCTTGACTTAAGTCTTATTTGCACTCTGACAAATAGTTTGAGGCTTAAATCCCAGCTGGATGGGTTTTTTTCTAAATAGTTTTACACTTTTCCTTCATGCAAATGCAGCTACATTTCCTCTAAATTTCTTCCTTTCTCATTCCTAGCCCATTAATATAATATGCGGCTATCCCAACTGGGTAATAAGATGCAGTGCACAAAAAAATTATAGTAACTATATTTAACGTTTGCTATTCTTACTGTTGACCACCTCTATGGGTTCGTGGTCAGAGTTCCTGGCTACAGATCCAGAGGTACCGGGTTCGATCCCCAGCGCTTACAGATCTTTCTATGAAGCAGTGGGTCTAGAACGGGCTCAAACTCAGTCTTGTGAAGACAAATGAGAAGCTAATTTAGTGAGAAAGTAGCAGCTATAGTTTAGAAAAGTGAGATTAATAGGAGAGGTTTTGTTGTGCCGACCACATGACATCCTCTTTTCAATAGAAGGCGGCCTCTCGATCAGTATGGCTCAATTGTGAACTGGTGCCATGGAGTTTTTTTTAAAAAATTCTCATTGTATTGCAATAATGGGTTTGGCTGGTTTTAAAAGGTCACAATGTTGTCAGTAACTTTCATTTAAGGCCAAATATTGATCAATCACTTTTTGTAGCTTTTGTTAAACTTACCCTACATATATTTATGTAAATCAGAGTGTCTTGATTGCCAATGGTACCGCCTACCATGAACTCCAGTGAGATATTAATTATAATAGGTTGGTCTAGGGCAGAGTTTCTCAAAGTGGGGTCCACAGACCCTTAGGGGTTCCCCGAGGCTCGTCCAGGGGGTCCACGTGATAGTCAAGGGAAACTGTGACATACCTTTATATATTTTGTAGATCTTATAACATTTTATATAAAAGAGTAAATCGTTGGTACATACTCCCCATATTAATAACCTGGCAAGAAAGTGAAGCTGAAAAGTGGGGGGTTGGCTTCGCCCCTTGTGCCCACACCTTTGAGAGGAGCATTTGGACATTCACTTTAATATTAGTTTTCTCATCAGCCAGCACAAAGAACTTTCACCAAATAAACACTGAAACATTGGATGCCTTTTCCAACATTGCCTTTTCCAACAACTTATTTGTGCCCAGCAAGCCTTTTCTGCTCTTTGTGGTGTGAAAAAATGTGAAATTAAATCGTCATAGTGTGGAATGAGATGGTAAATAAAATGTCTACATATTTCATTGATATTTTAAAGTCACACAAGAAGTTCTATCCTTCACATAAATTATCAGTTATTATAAATGTACAAATATAATGGATATTATATTATCTTTTCATCTCTATTGTAATTCTTTTTTACATTTATTTAAATAGATGTCTAAAAATGTACAATTAAAATACTCACATTTATTTTATTTTCGTTTATACTGTATCCTGATTATATTTACACTAAAAAATAACCAATTTATCCCTATAATATATTATAAATTTATGATTAAATTTTTTTAAAATCATTTACCTTACATTAAGGGGTACACGAATCAACTGTTTCCTGATTAGAGGGTCCGCGTGACTAAGAAGTTTGAGAACCACTGGTCTAGGGGTAAGGTGTCAGACTTCTGTGCTGGGGGTCCAGGGTTAAATCCTCGGTCCCGGCACAGATTTATCTGATTGCCAAACCCTTCCTTCACCTCTGACAAGACGTGTATTAATCACAACTTGTGAATGTGTGGAATGCCAGGCCTCCACCGTGGTTCCGGGTTTGGATCCCACGTTAAACTGTAGGTCCTCCATTTCATCTCACAATCACCCTACCATTACACATTAGTGTAATTATGTATAATCTGAATGGGTAGTAAGACGTGGTAATAATAATAATTACTATAATAGGATTTTGCTGGGCAGGAGCAAATCTGACAGTGATAAAAGATACTAAAACTGCTTTCTTACTTTAGATCATGTGATCTTCATCTGCCACTTTTGATAGATATTATCAATACATACAAAATAACACTAGTGATGTAGTAAAACATTATCAATATTGACTGAAAAAAAGTTACTTAAATAGCCAAGTTATTATAGTTGTTAAATAGGGTTATAGCCACATCCAATATCATATTATTTAAATTGAAAAATGACACCTGAACACATGAATCGAACCCGGAGCCTTTGGCTTAGTACATCAACGCTCCTACCAATAAGCTATCCAGGAGTCGTTCCTTGCTCAGGGTCATTCGTCCATTAAAGAATCTGCCATAAAATATGAGTGAAGAATGAGCCTGAGCAAGGAACGACTCCTGGATAGCTCAGTGGTCAAAGCATTGGTATACTAAGCCAAATATCCCGGGTTCGATTCCCATGTCCAGGTATAATTCTTAAATTTAAAGAATATGAACAAAAAGTTTGTAATTTCTAAAAGGTTCTTTCTGCCACTGTACTACTGTAGTTCATATAGTTGAGAAATTAATATTAAGTTTATAAAAAAAACTATAGCTTGTTTCTATTAATTTCACATTAAGGGCTGTTCATTCGTCATGTTTTGCAGGGAAAGGCTGTCAGACTTGTGTCGTGCGTTCAGTAACCAGATCATACTCCAGTGTCGCCAATCTGTTGACTTGCCCTTTATCTTCAAGGGGAATTCCCAAGTGGGTATTAAGATACTCAAGGACTGTATCGAGTGCTGTGTTATGTACAAACTGCTCTATGAGAAAGTGAGTGCATCAATGAAATTTAAGTGTATAGCCCATTAGAGTAGTGATCTAGATAAATTCTGATATTTGGTATTGTTGACATTTTGATCTATAGTATCATTATAATCATAATCATCATAATCATCACAATCACCCATTTCAGTAGCCACGTGGTCTAAGGCGCTACTCTCACAATAGACTAGGCTGCCGATGATGGGAAGATCGTGGTTCAATCCTGATCTAGTGTACTGAGGATGGTTTTCCACTCTTTTTATATGCAAATTTGGGTAAACTTCACGTAAATTCAATTTTCCCTACCCCTATTCCAGTAACATAATTAGTACCCAAATGGGTAGTAAGACGCGGTGTTAAAAAAAATTCGCCAAAAGAGAGGATGGAAAACCACAATAAGTGTTAAGGGGGTGGGGGGAGTACTTTCAGTTGGGGAACAAACTACTGGCCTTTTAGGTCAGTCTACTTCACCTACTGTGTGGGCGACCCTACACATAATTTTTACACTAAGGCTACAGTTCAAATGTAGTTTCTAGATATTCAAATATATTTACTTATCTAAGAAACAATTTCTATTGTACACAAAATTTTATCATGTTCTTTATTGCATGACCTAATTTCCATCAAATTATTATTAAGTATAAAATAAAGTTCATTAAAGCCATTTAATTAACATGATAGATTTGTAGAAAATAAAGCAAAAATAAAAGGGAATTTCACTAACATATATTTTCACAAACACTTTGTGTGCTACTAATGATGATTTTTACTTTATTAATTTTGTCCTTAATTTTCTACAGTAATATAATATTTGTTCAATGGCATACCATCGCATTAATAGTTGATACGTTAATTCTGTTCAACTGTTATGTTCCTCGCAGATTTCAGAAGCTCACAAGGAGAACGGAGATAAGGTGTGGGTTCTGGACGAGGCCTCCATATTTAATCACGTGGACTCGTTTTGTCAAAGGTGTAGGGATCTTATTGAGGTGTGCGATGCCATGATAATTTTTGGAAGGTACGTCTAAGTTGAAATAGTTTAATTTCGGTTTATTATATCTATATTATTGTTGTTTTTAATATTTTGATTCATAGAGGTTAAACAAAAACTGCTAAGTTGAAATTCCAAGTAACTAAATAGACAGATTGGGAAAAAAAACACACTTCAATTAGATTAATTTTAAAATGTATAGAACTGCTTCAAATTGGGAAATGCTTAGTATTAAAAAGTCACTTTATATGGCTCGCTATACGTATTTGGTAGATACTACAAAAAGGTGGATAGAAACATATAAAAGGGAATGAACACAATATTGCTTTTACAATGAAAAGAACAACACAGTTCAGACTTTACATTGTTGCCACTGGACAAAGAGATAATGGCTGCCTCTTGAAGAAAAACGATCATTACCGCCACTTCCTACATACTTAATTTTCTTCAAGAGGCAGCCTTACCTCTTTGTCCAGTGGCAGCAATGTAAAGTGTAAACTGTGTTCTTTTTATTGTAAAAGCCATATTGTGTTTTTCCCCTTTTATATATTTCCATCCACCTTTCCAGTATCTTCTTCCAAATGTATATAACAAAATACCTCAAAAAGGGAAAAGAGGTTTTCCTTTAAGAGATATAATATGACTTAATATTTGGCCTCTGATCATTCGGTTCTAGAATGGATGAAACCCAAAATATTGCAATGCCATCATTTGGAGGTACTAGAGGGGAGGAGTTTGAGAAAGTTTGTGAGAATATCGAGAAGAACTTCAACACATACTTACAGGCCATCAAGGACTCACAGGATACTATCCTGGATGTTCAAGTTCCCACCTGGTACGACGACATCCTTAGGTAGGTTTTGTCCACCGTATCTCACTACCTGGTTAGGAAATCCCAACCTTCCTGTCATTAGCAACCAAGTCTTCTGCGAGAGTGGCGCCTAATAGCATTCAACAACCGATATGGATCTTTTGTTTCTAAAGCTTCAAAGTTGAAACCATGCTTTTAATTAATTATATTCGCTTTGAACCAAATTATGAAGTACTGGTATTGTGCCCAAACATTTGAAGAAATTAAAGTACCTAAGGTAGTTTACTTTTCTTTTTACATCGATTACTATTTCCAGCCCGTGGTCCGGGTCACTTTTTTATTCAAGCCATATATTTTCCACTACTGGCTTATTAGGCCTGTCGTAACTTCATATGCCTTATAATATAATTTAAGACGAGGACAGGCACAACATCCAGTCCCCAGATGTTAATTTATCAATGTGATAGGGTAAACCCACATTTCACCAATGACAAATTTTTCGGCCATGCCGGGATCGATCCTGGGACCCTTAGCTCAGTAGGCAGACACGCTACCGAATGAGTTAAGGGATCGGATTACCTAAGGGAGTAAAAAATTAATAATTTAATTATATTCAAGTGTCAGAATTGAACTTAAGAGAATGTTAATGTGTTTGCTACCCAGATTCCGCAGTCACACGAAGGAGCTAGAGGTGGTGATTGAGAACCTGATGGATTCTGTATTCGAGATAGTGCAGCATGCCGAGGAAGGTCTACACGCCTTGCAGGCATTTTACCACTATTCCAAGAGGAGCGCAGTTCGAAAAATGTTTGACAAGAAAACTGTTTATGTATGTGTTATTGCTTTGTTTGGTATCTATGTAGCAGTACTATACACCATTCCTCTCCCCACTATATGTCTAACTTTCGAGTTGTAGAAACTAACAGTTCATATTTATTTATATAAGTTTTGTATTGTTTGAAAATAGAACTTGGTTAACTCTAAGTAGTATTATATTTGGAAGAAGGTACAGGAAAGTTGGATGGAACCATATAAAAAGAATGAACACAATACAGCTTTTACAAGGAAAGAAAGAACACAGTTCACAATTTACATTGTTGCCATTGGACAAGGAGGTAATGGCTGCCTCGTGAAGAAAATCGATCGTTACCATCCTATCCCCCCAACCTGGGTTTCATTCTATTGGAACTCATCGGGAGGGAGTGTGAAACATACAACGCAACTTCCTAAAAGAGGAAACAAAAAAACACAAAAGGGAGAAAAAATAAATTTGTAAAGAATAATAGGAAATATGTAAAAGAAATAACACAAAGGACAAATACAGGGACAATGGTTGCGAACATATATAATATTTCTTTATAAGTAAAACCTCTTTTCGCTTTATGAAGTAATTGTATTATATTATCTTATTTCTTTTACATGTTCTTATCTAAGTGTTCTATCAAGCTTTACAAATTTACCTTTTCTCTCTCTTTTTCTTTTTAGTGTTTCCTCTTTTGGAAGTTGCGTTGCGCGTTTCACATTCCCTCCTGATGAGTTCTGATAGAATGAAACCTAGGTCGGGGGATTGGGCAGTAACAATCGATTTTCCTCAAAAGGCAGCCAATAACATTTTATCCGATGGCAGCAATGTAAAGTGTGAGCTGTGCTCTTCTTTTCATTGTAAAAGCCATATTGTGCTTGTTCCTTTTATATGTTTTTATCCCCCTTTCCTGTACCTTCTTCCAAATATATGCAATAACCTCATAAAGAAAAAAGAGGTTTTCCTTATAGAAATATATTAAATGTAAGTAGGTTAGTCAGAACTCTTACATACCTGGGTAATACTGGACATAAATGTGTATAGTCACCACACTTCATCTCTATTGACAAAAAACCTGAACAAAACAGAATAACTTGTGAGATATTAGCAGAAAATGGGGTGAATTAAAGAACACTTAGAAAAAACTCACTACACAATAAACAAAACAGACAAATATAATTTATGAAAAACTAGTGACTGTACATTATTAGCAGACTCGATAAATAGAACAAACACTTTAAACTCTCAAATTATTGATATTCTACTGCACTCGCAGCCACAAATGGCTTACTCAGGAGTCAAAATAAGAATTTGAATCCTCGCTCGTAAATGGTAAATGCACTTAGGTGGCAGTGTTGATATGATTTATGAGGCCTTAGATAAGTGATAGTTGTTCAAGATTGATAGTAGGGCTGTGGAGTCGGTTAAAACTGTACCAACTCCGACTTTGGTTTCAAAATAAAAACTTATAATTTTATAACGATATTTTATACTTTTTTTTTATTATTTAGGGCTTAAACTCGAATTTGATTTGACAAATTTATTTAAATATAGATTCACAATGTAATCGAAGGTTGACATGAAGTAATCTGTATTGGAGCATTTTAGAACAGTAAATTTGTCATACTAATTAGTAATTAATATACTTTAGCCATTTATGAAGGATTCAGAGTTGGAGTCAGAGAGCAAAAAAATAGAGGAGTAATATAGCTACTGATTGACAGGCCTTTCCAAGATTGAAGGGCAGTTATTAGTTCCCAGTAGCTATTTAAGATGGTTTGCTCATTTGTGTGTTTGTGTGCTATATATAAAGGAAAAGAAAATTGTTCATACAAGATTGAGAGCCTGTCTGGTTAGGTGATATATTCTTAGAATGATTCTCGAAATACCACTTAGTAATTCGACCTTGAACAAACTAAGCGTCAGTCTCTTGTGTAATTTTCATGCAACTGGAGAAAGCTAGTGTTTAAATGTGTTTTTGTTTGTGTAATTGTGTTGTCTCAACGGCTTATACTCCGGCAGCACTCCTACTCAACACATATTCTTTGCACCCAGGTCTACAAACTGTTTGAGGATGATCTCCAAGCCACCAAAAAGGAGCTGGTGGATGAAAAAGAGCAGTACCCTGCTTCATTACCATACTATGCCGGCCGTGCATTAATGGCTCGGCTCAAGAAAAGAAGATTAGAGAGACTCATGAAGGTTAAATAACAATATTCAATATTCAGCTACTTTTTCTAGAATAAAACTATAATAGTAAAAGATATTTTAAATTGTTGCTAGGATATCAAAATTATTCAATAAATATGAATTAAAAAGATGCGTTTAAACTTTTAATCAAATTCTAAAGAGTGCTCCGACGCCTTAACTCAGTCAGTAGCGTGTCTGTCTACTGAGTTAAGGGTTCCGGGTTTGATTCTTGGCGTGGCCGAAAAATGTATCTTTGGTTAAATATGGGTTTCTCCTTTTACAGATAATTAATGACAGGCTGGATGTTGTGTCTATTCTCGATTTAAACTAGTCTATAAATTGTGTGCTGATATAATCAGTCAGTTCACAAAGTGCACATTAAATACTTTAAAATAGATTAAAAATAAACTTTGAAGAGTAATTTGTTAAGATTAGTAACTTCATGTGCAATTGATAAATTTATTATAAATATATTTCTTAAAAGTGATTTTGAAATTCAAGCACTTGGTTTTCTGATGGGTTACTTTGTTGAACTAAGTGGGAAACATGATTTATATCCAAACACTGTTTTAATTGACATTCTAGGTTGGTAGTTGAATATAATGTTTGATGTAAAAAGTTTGTCAGATAGTGATTTGTGTAGTAGTTATTTAATTCTGGGCAATTAATTCCATTCAGATGCTGGACGATGCAGAATGGCTACCATACTGCGGTGTAGGCGAGGAAGTTCGAACCCAATATAACAAGTTGGTGAAAACTATTGACGACACGGTCATGAATATCTACCACAAATGGATAGATTCCTTGGATGAGAACATGGCGGCCAGACTCAACCGACCGCTCTTGTGTCGTAGCCTGGTCCACCAAGGACTGCTGGAGTCCAATTTCGACAGGTGAAGGAAGAGCTCTGCTAGAGTAAGAGACCTGTTAGAAAAACAAGTGCCTCTGAAGTTACTTTACATCCATTACTTTTTCCAGCCTGTGGCCTGGCTCAATTTTTTATTCAAGCCAAATGTTTTCCACTACAGGCTTGTTAGGCGTGTCGTAGTTTCATATGCCTTATAATATAACTTAAGACTAGGAAAGTTACAGCAACCAGTCTTCCTTTAATTTCTTCCTTTCTTCACCTCTCACTTTCACACTTTCTCTTATACGCTCCTCCCATCTCTTTCATGGCCTCCCTTGCTATTTAGTATTTAAATGAATATACTGTAAATTCAACACAAATAGGGCTATTTTTGCTAATGCTTTTATTTCTTTATAAGGAAAACTTTTGCTTTATGAGGTAATTGTATTATATTTGTAAGAAGGTAAAGAAAAGGTGGAAATAAACATATACAAGGGAACGAACAGAATATAGCTTTTACAATTAAAAGAAGAACACAGTTCACACTTTACATTTCTGCCATTGAACAAAGAGGTAATGGCTGCCTCTTGAAGAAAATTGATCTTTACCACCCATTCCCTCGACCTAGGTTTCATTCTATCGGAACTCATCAGCTAAGAGTGTGAAACGCGCAATGCAACTTACTAAAATAGGAAACAAAAAAAAATGGGGAAAAAAGAAAATATGTTTAACGAATGATAGGACACTTAGATAGGAGCATGTAAAAGGACTAATATAAAGGACAAACACCTTTCCTGTACCTTCTACCAAATATAATAACATTAAAGTAAACTACATAGCACCCAGTACTTTTCCACCAGATGAGGATTCCAAGACTATTAGGCATACACAGCACTTAAACAATCATTACTTTCGTCTTGACCTATATCGGTAACATGTGTTAATGTGCGCAGGAAACTGCTAATTGTGTGCCGAGAGTCCAAGTTCTGGGATATGATGTCTTTCGATATACCAAACAATGTGCAGCAGGTGTACTACAAGTGGGAGAACATTAAATATGTGTACGAGTCTGTCCTTCAAGTCGTCAGGGATTACAACAACATCATCGCATGTAAGGGGACTGCTTTTTAAACAAATAATAACAAGAACAACAACTTCACAGAAAAATGAAGGAGGTTTTCTAGAAACTGCTCTATTGATTGTCACCTGTGTGTGTTTACAATTACACCTTATTAACTTATTTTCTATATTTTAATTTTTTTTACACACGAAAGTTGTGCATTCAATTTTAGGGATGTTTCTTATTGGTAAATGGAATATAAACTGCATTTCTGTATAAAGTTTTGTAGATTGTGAAGTGCAAATAAAAGTAAAAAATTCTAACACATATTTACAAAACTTACAATATTTAAATTAGAGATGGGTCAAATCCATTATTTTATGAATCCAAATACCCAATTTTCCTTTGAATCTCGAATCTCAAATCCAAATTCGAATCTTGGAAAAAATTATGAACATAAGAAGAAATATAATATAGTAGAATAGTAAAAAATACAAATAGTAAGTAAATGTTAACGTTATTTCTTATAATCCATTCATTATAACATTAATATATTCAGATAGGTGTTAAATTACTGGTCTGGGGCCTGGTTGTTAAGTTAGTACTATAAGTATAAATGGTTTTGAACCACCAGTAAGCAATACTAGAGCTCTAAAAAAATTTCACTTGAAAAATTGAAAAACAATTTTTTAAAGGATTTGAGTCTTGAATTCGAAATATTTTTTTGAATCCTCAACTTTTGAAATCCTTAAGGATGTTAATGAGTCGAGGATTCGAGGTTTCATCCTTAATTTCAATGCTATATGGCATCTTCCTCAACAAGTATTAGACTGAACAGGAAACTGGTTTCACTTTCTATTTGGTTAACTTCCTTTTTACATTTTACATCAATTATTGTTTCCAGCCTGTGGCCTGGGTCAGTTTTTTATTCAAGCTGTATATTTTCCACTACCGGCTTTCTAGGCCTGTCGTAGCCTCATATGCCTTATAATCTATCTTAAGACTAAGACAGGCACAACATCCAGTACCCACCCATTAATTTATCAATATAAAAGGGTACAGCCATTTCACCAATGATGCATTTTCAGCTATGCCGGGAATAAAACCCGGGACCCCTAGCTCAATAGGCAGATATGCTACTGACTGACAAGGTGTCGGATTTGGTCAACTTCCTGTTTAATATAATACCTTCTTAAGGAAGACGCCATGTGGCATTGAAACATTGAAGGGTTTGTAAATATTTGCTAGTTGTTTTTACTAGGGATGGGCCCTCGAATCCTTAAGGATATTCAAGATTAGAGGATTCGAAAAAAATTTTGATTCAAGATTCAAATGCTTAAAACACTTTTTTTTTCAATTTTTCAAGAGAACTTTTTTTTTAGGCTCACTTGCTTAAAATGAGCTTCAAGTAGTATATATATGCTGCACAAGTCCGACTGAAAACTGTAAGATTAATCCTGGCCTACACAAGCTGCAATGGAACACAGATGTGTCCGATCTTTATATTTCTGAATGCTGCCAACACACAGCCGAGGTAAGTTATAGTAAGTAGGATCTCTGAGAAAATAAAAACTTTTGTGTGTCAACATTGATGTTAATTGATAACTTTTTAATATTTCATTATTGTTATTTTACGCTTATTGATCATGTCTATCAAAAGTGACAGCTGCAAATCACATGAAATGACATATGAATGTATGAAAATTGTTATAGGGCCTAACTTTTATGAGTATCAACAAATTTCCTTCCTCTCTTAATCAAACTGTAATTTATAATCCCCTTTAATAATGTGAATCATTGGCGTTCACATTCCACCTTGTGTTGGTAAAACGCTTTTTCTGTAATATAGCACTGGGCTTCATCTTGGCCAAAAGTAAGGGGAGTAACCATCACATTTATCTGATTATCACTTTTTTTTATCCATATTCTAAGAGTGTGTGAAGTAAACTTTTTCTGTTTGAAGCAAACTCAAATCGAATATATGAAATATTCTTAAAGCCAAATCGAAGTTTGAATAGTTTTCGTTATTTTTTTATGCATGAGAAAATATTATCTTGTTGCTATTTATAAAACTTAATGCACTAAAATCACTTGGAAAATGTTTTATTGCACAATTGTTTGTAATGTTTTGTTTTAATCTGATAAATAAAGTTATCATCACAACTTACAATTAAATTACTTAAGATTTTTTCCAAATTAATTTTGATTAGTAATGTATATAACAGCTCAGAATGGCATTAATTAATTATGTTATATGTCAATATTTGTATGGGCAAAGCTTCGTAATTGTCGAAGCCGAAATTTTTTTCGGAGCAAATTCTAACTTGAAATTTGTTTTGAAGCCAAATCGAAGTTTAGAAGCTTTGCACAACCGTACCATATTCTAACTAAGCTAAGAAACAGGTTCATCATTTTCCATTGACATATTTCATGATAAAAACAATTCTTTGGATTATATTTACATTGTGATTTTAAAAAGGTTAAACTTTCTAACATTATTAAGAATAGAGAACCACTGTGGTGGTCGCATGATCTGAGGCGTCATTCTCGTAATATATTCTAGTGTTGATGGCGGGGATATGGTGGCCCCAATCCTAGTCAGTTGCACTGAGTTCTTCCTCACCCTCCCATATGTTTTTTTATTCTCCATCCACGCAAATGCGGGTACATTTACTATAAATTATACCTTCCTTATTCCTATACCATTAGCATATATGCGTACACCATGAATGAATAGTGAGACATGGTGAAACTAAATAATTAATAATAGAGCACACGCACCCTTCGTTAACCTTAAAAGATGGCAAGATTACCTTTCAAGGTTCTATAACTGCACGACGTAATAGAAGGAAAGGTTGAGGGAAAGAGGAGTTTAGGAAGGAGGAGGTTTCAAATATGGAATGACTTGAAGGAAAGAAGAAAATACTGATAACTCAAGGAGGAGGTAGAGGACATGGGAGGGCGCATTGGCGGTCTAAGTTCACTGCCAAAAGGAATGGACCTGTCGTAAGACAATAACAACAACAACAATAATAATAATAATAATAATAAATAATAATAACAACCACAATAACAACAACAACACGCAAAAATATATAAAAAAACAACAAAATAATAATATTACAAAAACAAAACTCCTCTTTTGGAAGTTGCGTTGCGTGTTTCACACTCCACCCTGATGAGTTCCGATAGAATGAAACCTAGGTCGGTGGATTGGGTGGTGACAATCAATTTTCTTTACCAGGCAACCATTACCTCTTTGTCCAAGGGCAGCAATGTAAAAGCCATATTGTGTTAATCCCCTTTTATATGTTTCTATCCACCTTTCCTATACCTTCTTCCAAATATAATATATTTACTTCATAAAGCGAAAAGAGGTTTTCCTTATAGATATATATTAACCAATTTTATTTGTAATCTCTTTAGGAAAAAACACCTGACCGAGATTTGAACCCTAATCTCCCCATCACCGGCGTTCCAGTTCAAAACGAGAGTGACACATTATACCATGTGACAACCAATGTAGGTTGTAGCACGTTATTTGTTTGTTTGTTCTTGTCAAATTAATTCACACTTTATTGTCTTAGTTGCAAGTGTTTGTTGATGACTTCAAAAACTCCAACCTTGAGGTTGTTCGTATCTGTGAGAAGATCTGTGATACTCCACTGATAGAGATCCATCATGGGGTTGTTTATAAACTCAAGGATCTGGACAGGCTGATGGCGAAGCACAGGTAGACTTCCATATGTGTCTCACTGTTACAGATGGGATGCTCGAATCCTTAATTCCTTGAATCATATGGTATTTAAGGGATTCAAGATTAATAAAAATCTCAAAAAAGTATTTCTAATACAAATATAAAGATCTTGACTTGATATAATGTGACGTGTGCGTTTGGCGGTAGGCGCGGACAACTATAGCGCTAGGGTCTGTGTTAGTTCAGAGAGAGAGTTTGCCTGATTTTGATATGTCTAGTATTAGAGAAGTTCTCTCTAATGAACTGCGCTAAATAACTGTTTATTTCTAATATGATTTTCCACTTAACTCAGTACGATAATTGAGACCATGTAATTATTTGAACTCTAATTGTTTTGCTTTGAATAAACCATTATGGTGTTATTTAAATCTTGCATTTCATGTCCTTTGTATTATCTATGTAGCTTACTAACCTCCCTCTACCTTTAAGTTATCGATGGTCGAAAGGAAAGGTTGAAGAGAGGGGTGTAACAGTGTTAGTTCAGAGAGAGAGTTTGCCTGAGGCGAACGGGCAGAACTAGAGAGTAACGCGTAAGACTTGGTAGAGTCAAGATGGCCTAGTAGGTACGGACTAGTCAGAGTGTCGCCGTCCGCCACTGCTCACTCACACGCCACGAGATATTCATGTGTTTGTAACTTTAACAATAAACTACAGTCTTAACTCACTACCTGCAATGTGGTTATTAATTATGAAATATATCCATGGCCTACAGCAAAAGAAGCAGGAAGTGCAATGGCAGCAGAGCAAACTAATATCACAAAAAAAACGACCAAGAGATAAAGTGAAACAGCAGACAGTGCAACATCATGACACGTTACAAATAACGTCAAGTAAAACACGACACGACCAACCAGTCAACAACGGGGTAGTTCCAGAATTTGAACGGGGCCCAATCTACGAAAGAATCCTAGAATTCGAACGGGGCCCAATCTACAACGAGAGAATCCTAGTATTTGAACGGGGCCCAATCTACAACGAGAGAGTCCCAGAATTTGAACGGGGCCCATTAGACGACATCTCACCAAAGTTGATGGCAACACGATTGGTCTCAGCTTTCATCAAACGGAGCGATCCGTTCTAAAACAACACGGAGCCGGCAGGACCAACTTGGGCGGTCCCTACACCCATCCTAAGGGGCCGAGGAATCTTCCAATAATCATCCAAGGCAACAAGTCACCAAGGAATTGGAATGGTTCATCAAGGGATCGAGAAACTTCGACGGACAAGTGACACCAAGGCCGGAGTCGCAAACGGATCAACCAGAGGTGTGGTTTATGGATTCTACTAGCCACAGACAGCTAAGTACATTAATCCATATTTAGTGCAATAACAATTTTAACCAATTAGTAAAGGGAACTAAATACACATGTGTAGTTGGGCGAGTAATAAAATAGAAAAAGAACAAAATTATATTAATATAATTAATTTACTTAACAAATTGTGAACTTTTTGTTGTTTATGACATAATAGACCTGACAAACAAATTATCATTAGTCAGTGGCAACAAATCTTATACAACTTTTTTTAAATTTAATTTTAAATATTTTCACTTTAACTAAAATTGTGCATTTTTAAAGATTCGAGGATTCAAAATTTGGTTCGAGATCCAAAAGAATATTTAAGATTTGTATTCGAGAAATTTAGGATTCAACCCATTTCTAAATGATTAATGAATAATAGCTCTTTAAGAAAAAAACTTTTTACTTTTGAGGTGCCTGCAAAGTCCATGGCTCAAGCCTGCATTTAAGCTATATTGATTGAGTGGTCACCACTGTTAGGGAAAATAGTGCTAACATTTGCGGATAGAGGGTATCATCTGGTCAGCACAATGATCCCTCTCAGCGTTAATCTCAATTTTCTAGATCAGAGCTGCTACTTATTTATTCAAGTAGCTCCTCATTTGTCCTCATGAGATTGAGTTTGACCTCGTTATATATATAATGTGTATGTATAAAATGCATAGAAGTAAAGATTAACACTAAGGAAAAATACATAAAATAAACAGATTCAATTTGAATCCATCATATTTACTATATATTTTTGTTCTGTAGTTTGAGAAACTCTAATAAACTTTAGAAACCTAGGATAGACAATTTTATTTTACACTCACTACAATATGGGCTGCCAATTTCTTTAGCGGTTCTCTACTTTACCATTTCATGTGTTTTGTTGTGTAAATGAAAGTAAGTTGGGCATTATATAGTGAAGCATAGAACCTCTAGTAGCTAGTGAGACCATTAACTGGATGGGCTGCCAACCGTCTCGTATTTTACAGGATCGTTTCATGTTGCAAGCAGTTGTCCCTTGACTAAGAAATCAGGAACACAAATAAAAAATATATTGTATTTAAATAATAATCTTCATTGAATATTTAATAAATATTTAACACAATCAACCACAGTTCACTAAAAAAAATTTACTCAAGACCAAAAATTTCATCCCTTTATTTTTTTCACCTTTCCCTAGAATATATCTTATCCACACCATTGTTACAGTCACATTAATAACTTAACTTTTTTGTTCTTTCTTATTTACATATGATGAGGCCGTGGAACTAAGTTTATGGAAAAAATTTACCATACTATTTTTGATGACATTTGTAAGAAATAGGGATGGGCCCTTGAATCCTTGAGGATATTCGAGATTCGAAGATTTGAGAAAATTTCAGATTTGAAACTCAAATCCTTTAAAAAGATTTTTTTTTTTCAATTTTTCAGTTCTAATACTGCTTATTGGTGGCTCAAAACCAATTATAATTATAGAATGAACTCAACAACCATGCCCAAGACCAGTAATTTAACAGTTAACTGAATGTATGGATGTTAATAAAGAATTAATTACAAGAAAGAATTTGAACATTTAGTTTCTGTTTGTATTTTCTATTACTATATTATATTTATATTTCCTCTTATGTTCATAATTTCTTTCCAAAATTCAGATTTGGAATTTGAATGTAAATTGGAGCTTCAGATTCGAGATTTGGATTTGTAAAATAATGGATTCGACCCAACTCTAGAGTAAATATTGATTTGGTTCTAGACAACTTTATCAGACTTACTTATCATATTTATATTCTTGATTTTGTTTCTATTTCAGAGAAGAAGTAATTATTAAAATAATTGATCATTACCAAGCTATTATCAAATGTATGATAATTGTTTTTGAAGGTTTCCAAGAGCACACAGAAAGTGTAAGTACAACTTTGAAATAGCTAATTGATTTACTGCTAGTGTCTTTCTATTGGTGATGTTGAATTTATTGATTCAAGGAAACGGGGTAAGGAAGAATGATTTTAAATAAATATACCAGCATTCACTTGAAGACAAAATGGAAACCACAAAATGTAAAAAAACACTTTTAGAGTGTCTTATTGGAATATATTAAATAACCAAACTATTATAGTTGTTCTGAACGTTTATAGCCACATCTAAATATCGTTTTATTCAAATATCAAACTACACCTGGACACAGGAATCGAAATTGGGACTTTTGGCTTAGTACGCCAATGCTCTTACTACTGGGCTATCCAAGAGTCGATTCTCGTGTTGTAACGACGCCATCGCGATCCCTCCCTCCCTTTCGATTTGGGTGTTCGCGGCGCATTTGTTCGGTACAGCTTGATGATAGTTTGCAGACCGACGTGATAAGGGTGGAGACTCTTGAGGCACCGTGGCATTGAAGGAATTTCTCATATGCAGGAAAGGCGTTAACATATTGTGACGGGGCTAAAAGTCTTAAACCCTTCACAATAATGGATTATACATTTATTCGCTGTTCCTAAATATCTTCCATATAAACTATTGTGATTACATGAATATTCTTATTACAACTCTTGAAATGATGGCGTACTCAAATGGCCTATTTGACATGTGACGGCTCCTGGATAGCTCAATGGTAAAAGTATTGGCCTACTAAGCCAAAGGTCCTGAGTTTGATTCCTTTGTCCAGGTGTTATTTTTAAATTTAAAGAATATAAAATTATTGAGATTGGATGCTTGCCTCCCGAGTGGAGGGAGTGTGGGAAACCATTTACCATCAGTACAACCAAACTTGACCTTGTCACTAGAAAATCAGGTCAGTTAAATTTGACATTAATTCCGCGTCCCCACCGATGAGGTTATCACTATTATTGATTTTATCACTTAACTTTATTGAATGATCTAATAAGAAATTATTTAATAACTTCTATTTGAAAATAATAAAAGGTTGACATCTATTTTACACATTGCAGTATTTGTGTTGGTATGGGTATGCGATGAGGATGGAAAAGGAGAGGATGCCATAGAGAAAAATGGAGCTGAAGTATGTTGGATAAAGATCACAAGGGAGACCAAGAAAGAGATGGAAGGAGCAGATAACAAAAAATGTGCAAGGGAGAGTAGAAGAATGGCCGCAGTTAATAGAGGGGTAGGAGTGAAAGGACGGAGGAAGATGGAGTCATTTTACTAAGCTGACCAGACAACAGGCTGGAAACAGTTCATGATGATGATGATGATGTATTTGTATGTCTGTGTCCAGATGGGTAGAGTATGGACCGACTACATCCACAAGATGGACACGCTGTTGGAGGAAGCCATCAAGCTTTGCTGCAGGAGCTCGCTTCAGATCATTTTGAACATTTTACATGGGGAGGGCGTTAGTGGCCCCTCCCCCTTCATCAGTCTCTCCATACTCTTAGTGGATCTCAAGGTGAGGTTGTAGCTCTGTGATACCACCGGGTTATTATCTGAGTTTAGATATCATAGGTCTTCGTATGTAACATATGGTCACTGCTAGAATATTTTAGATTATGTTGTGTATCCTAAAAAATAAGCTAATAAATATTAAATAATTATGATTATCACATTAATTGATTTGGATGTGATTTACTAAATCACTTTCTGCTCTGCTATATTATAATGTTTGAGAAAACTCACTCGCCACAAACAGAGTGGCCATTGTATCTCTGTATCTTTTGACTGGGAAAATCGCAGCTCCCTTTCCAACTCAAGTTTTGGAGATGAGCTCTGCAACCTCATGACCCCAGGGCAGGATCGACCAATCAGAATCTAGAGCAGCACAGTATCTTTTCAAAAGTATCTTTAAAAAAACTGTGCTAAGATGATCTCTGTTTTCTCTAATTTTCACTAAAGTGCTCATTACACAATATTGACCTAGTAGGAATCCTTGAAAATAGTTCTTTAAAAATAGCTTGGATTTTTAATAGGGCTGTAGTTCAACAATTTTCCCCCCTCTGTAGCATTATTATTAGTCTGGTTGGAAAGAGAATAATAATTAAAACCTATTCTCAAATCATGATATAAACATAGCTATTGAAAAAGAACCCTGACATCTAATTAAAACAAATTATGTGTCCCTTGAACATTGGTTTTCAAAGGAAGTACCATGCCACCCTGCAATACCAAGATGGTCCCTTAGGGGTGTCTCGAAAACACGGTGACGTTTGTAGCAGGGGGTCAAAGTATATTCTTGTTTTAGTTAATATTAATTTAGTGTTTCTATAGTAAATTCTCCTTATGAAAAAGTATTTTTATTTAAGGTATATCTACAATAAGGGTTTCCTTAACTGAGAAGTATCAGGGGTGTATCAAAGAGTGCCACGTTAGTAAAATGATTGAGATACACTTCTCTAGGCATTTGGTACATTACTAGACCGCCACGTCATTAGTCAGCGACTTTTCAAAGTGGAAACTCACTTGTTGTGTCAGGGTCCGGCATCCACTTATCTAATGAACAGATACCTCTCTCTAGACTCCTGTAACACAGCATGGCTGTGTCCTTCAAGTGTAGCCACAAATGTAAAACATGTTTAGCGAGCAATTTGGGGACCAATGACCTCCGTGCCTGCCATCGATTCCTGTCATCACCAGATAACCGGGGCCCCTCCCCGCCTTGCATTTGGTCCAGAACTAACTATTTACTAAAAATACAGACAGCTATGTGTATTTTCCCCGTGTTTTCAGCTCACATTCTCGCCGACCATACAGGAGATCAGCAGCATGGTGCGTAACGTGAAGCAAAAGCTGGTGCACAGTCTGCGACCCATCCCTCGTCTGCATGAGAAGTTCCGTGTCCCGGCCAATCATTTGGTGGCCTTCCATGAGTCTATCGACAAAGACAATGAGTGCATCAAAATTCAGAATCTCATAAACGAAGGTACTGCCCATCTTCGTGTTAAGAAGCTGTGTTGTGCGTTTCACACTCCCTCCTAATGAGTTCCTATTGATTTTACTAAAACCTAGGTTGAGGGATTGGACAGTAATGATTGATTTTCTTCAAGAGGTAGTCACTACCTCTTTGTCCAGTGGCAGCAATGTAAAAACCATATTGTGTTTGTTTTCCATCCACATTTCCTGTACCTTCTTCCAAATATGTATGAACAACAAAGATAACACTTTTTTAGTAAATTAATCATATTGATACAATTTTTTCCTTTTTTTGTGATTTTGTTACCTTACCAACTACACAAGTCAACTCCTTATACTAATTCTCTAAAACAAGGACTTCATAAATTATATTCGAGATACTTTTTTTAAGATATTTACAAATTTTGAATCTTTTGAATCCTATAGGATTCGAGGAGTCAGAGATTCAAGCTTCCGATCTTTAGTATTGATACTACTTATCAACAATGACAGCTGCAGATCACACGACTTGACGTATGAATACGTGAAAGTAGATCTAGTAGCCTTTATCATGTTCTGTTAAGGCTCTTACGATGAAAACTGGACTGTAGTTACAAATGCATAGGAAATATTTTGTGTTCAAAAAGGTCAGTGATTTGTAATTTCCTGCACAGAAATGTTGACTAACACCAACATGATCATCAACTACGCTAAGACCTGGGACCAATTTCGCACAGTTTGGGATGTGAACAAGGATCTCTTCATTTCTCGTTATGAAAATCTGGATCCGCCTGTTTCTTCCTTTGAGTCCGACATCAGCCGGTAAGATTTTGACGTTGTGGTGCAAAATAATTGCATCAAATATTTTTTCATTTGTTCCTTTCACATGTTCCTATTTATCTTTCCTATCAATTGTTATCAATTGGCTTTTTTTCCTTTTGTGTTTAAAAAAAATCAAAATTGAATATCAGGCTTAATTGTAAATACATGTTGGAATTGAGTCAAATAATAATGTTTCTAATTAATAGATAGACTATTAATATTAAATTTGCAAGTTTATATAATCAATTCAAATAATCAATAAATGGTAACTTATATAAAAAAGGGAAACTATTCAAAATTTTGACATTTAGATTCGAATTAAATTTGATTGAACTCAGATCTGGGTTCTATTTGCGTTTACAATTTTGAGACTGATTTGAATCTTTAAATTACTAAGATTTTGAATGTTTAATTCAATACAAACCCTAACAAGGTCGTGATTAGGATTCAACATTTCAAAGCTTTGTACAGGTTTGAAGTAGTTTCTATACCAGCTCATAATGCTGTCATTTTGAAGTGTCAGTCATCTCACCAAGCTCGCGAACCGACCTTGTTTCCAGTTATTCCGAGGTGGCTACCAACGTACAGATCCAGGAGAGCGTCTCTCACGTGTACTTCCTAATCATCAACTGCAGCCTCCTAAAGCAGTCCATTGTTGAACATTGTGTTGAGTGGCAGAGTACACTAACCTTATTGCTGAAGAATACGACCGAGGACAAAATGGATGACATCTACCAATACATAAAAGAAAACTCAGAAAGGTCAATTTTCAGCTTCATTAATTTTATATATTTGATCGATTTTGTTTACAGTGTGAATGAAATTTTTTGGAAATAGTGGCTATCTTCTGACACAAGGATGAGATGTTATGAACTCGTTTTAAAATTCAATGTTTAATCTTCGTATCACTATTATTGTTTATAAATAATCCTCAATTCAATAATTTCACACTTTGCCCATATACTCCTTTGATATATGATTCTATTTTTAGTTGTTTATTTGGTTGATTTATTTAAATTGTCCTATCACTTACGGATGTTGTTTATTTGTCTATTGTCCAGAGTGATGAAAGTGCCAACCACCTTAAGGGAACTCCAGGAACACATTCCACTCCACGAAGCTTTAGTGGAGGAAGTTCCAGAGAAGGAGAAGATCTTCCCTAACATAGAGGATCGCTTTGTTGTATTGGGTAGGATAATATACAAATACAGATCTGATGTGAAGGTAGAAATAACCTAGACCAAACTATGCTAGGAAAAGTTTCCAATTACACCACAGCCATAATGTTAAAATCAGGTGCATGCAGATTAGGACGTCAACTTCCTCTGATTTTGATTACCAATGACAGGATTCAGGGTTTGAATCTTGTACAGGTGTATCGAGGGTGGTTTTTCACTTTCACTCCATGCAAATGGAGATATATGTAATCTAATTTCACATTCCCTTATATCCCTACACCATTAGTGTAAATATGTGGCTAGCTGCGACAGATGCACTGTACAAAACTATAGGGTATTACAAACTCTTTTAGGTCAATTCAAAGCTAAATTAATAGTTTGGCCTGTATAAACAAAATAACCTTGTTACAATTAATTTATATTTTTAGAAATATTGGTTTTGTATAATACGTTAATCAATTTTACTCAATTACTTTACCAAGGTATGGGAATGTGACAATATAAAGAGGCATATGTGTCAGAAAACTTATTTTATTCCATTTATTTTTCTCATAGTTCATACAGAGGAATTAATTTGCAATATGGAACTATATTGACCAAAAAAAAGTTTTAAATTGATTTTTAAGATATATTATAGCAAATACACATTTTATATTCAAAATAATGTGAAACATTTATTAAAACTTATTATTATTGCCACAATTATGAATTTATATAGTCAATTTGCTGTATACAATCTTTGTAGCCTCTTTCACCCGACAAATAATCCCTGAATTAAGAAGGTAACACAACTCAAACAAGCAGTTTCATTTATAGTGCAGTATCATAGAGTCTTGATTAGAAAACAGTGGGATTTTAAACAGGAACACCATTTTATGATTAGACACATTTTTTTTTTCAAACTTATCCTAATTTATCTGTGTTCAGTTGAAAATCGCAGCTATCTACATTCAAACATGTTTTTTCTATAGTTGTGAGACAGCAAGCTTATGCTTCCTAGTCGATTATTAGATTATGTATCATTATAATATAAAATAAATAAAATGATTTATTTTTCTACAATTCTATCATTTTATTTATTTTATATTTTGCTTAATACACTTTATTTCTTATGTATTATATTCCATTGGTCATTGATAATAATGCATATTTTTCTGAATGTTCCCAGATAAATTTGAAGTTGAGATATCAGTAGAAATGCAGAACAAACTCTTAGTCAATTATTAGATTATGTTTCATTGTAATATAAAATAAATAAAATAATTTATTTTTCTACAACTCCATCATTTTATTTATTTTATTTTATATTTTGCTTAATGCACTTTATTTCTTATGCATTATGTTCCATTGGTCATTGATAAGTAATGCATATTTTTCTGAATGTTCACAGATAAATTTGAAGTTGAGATATCAGTAGAAATGCAGAACAAACATGTTGGGCTGGAGGAAGAATGGCAACAGTACTTGAAATTCTTGGAAGAAGCAGCGGAAATGTTGCAGAAAAGCAAAGTAAGTATGAACAAAGATGTGACACTCTAGGTACAGTAATGTGTGTGTGTGTGTTTGTCAAGGTGATATTTCATATAATCTATCTTAATTCTATGGTTGATTTACTACTTAGTGAGAGTAAACAAAGTTTCCACAGTGATACAATTTCGACTAGACTACCACTTAATATGAGTGCCTCTGTAGTCTAGTTGCCGGAGTTGCTGGCAACAAATCCAGAGATCATGGGTGTCCATGTTTTTGCTGCAATATTACTGTAATACTATCCAAAAAAAATTTTTAATGAGTAATACAATTCAGTAGTAGTAGTGGTAAGTAACCTCTGTTGACGTAGCACTGTTTGGAACATACTATTATAATTCAATAGGTGGACCCACTGCTGACTAAGCTAATATATCAGGACTACTAAAGGGTGATATTGTTGGTCTGTAAAATAATTCAAGATTAGTTAAAGTAACCTTCCATACGAAAACATTTCTCACTGATAATATTATATTGTTTTACTTTTAGGAGAAATTTCGCACAGGTCTCCTTGAATCAGCAGAAGCACTAAAGAAAGAAGCAAAATCTGTCCTAGAAGATTTTTTTGCAAATGGTCCATTTTCTTCAAATTGGAAAGCAAAAGGCAAGTAAGATTGTGATAAAATAGTATAGTGCTACTTTGTGGCCTGACTGCTGTTCCTCTTGTGATAAGAAGACAAATGCTCTTCTTATAGAGTCGGCTCAAATCCATTATGAATTGGAATCATCACCTATGAAAATGATGACAGTAAGAGGAAATGGAATAATAATATTTAAAAAATAAATCAATGTAAACTAAACGTTTATTTTTGTTCTAACGTATTTGTCATACATTAGTTTAAGTGTTAAATTAATGGTCTGGGGTCTGGTTGTTAAGTTTTTCCTATATTATGTTGTGTCTGAATTACCAATAATCAATTTTAATGTCTAAAACCAACTCCAACTCAAAACAATTTTATTTTAAATCTTGTATTTGATATTATCTTGAATTCAATATTCTCTTGAATCTCGAATATGCTAAAGGATCCAAAAGGATTCACAGGATCAAGGATACAAGAGTCCTATACCTGGATATTTTTATGTTCTTGTAAATTTACAGACGCATTGAACCACCTTGCAAATTTACGAGAGCACTTGACTGAAATGCGAAAGCAGGAAGAAAAGTTGAGGTCTGACCTCGGCATTTTCAACATTTCCATTCCTCTATCTCAAGACCTAGAGAAGCTTGAAAAGGTTAGCCACTGTTAATAAGTTGTATTTTTGTGTGTATTCAAAGCCCCAAAGCAATTCATTTACAATAATTATTGTTAAAATGTTTGACAATAATTTTTTTTTATCTTGAAGAAGAACAATTCAATATTTATTATACACTCCGATTTTTATTTTTTATGTTTGTGTGTTACATCTTTACTTGTTATTTTGATAAGTGTAAGTAAATTATGCTACAATTTTGCTACAAAATATGGTAATTATATATTTTATCAAATTTCAATGATCTCTTGACTTGGGTAATTTGGACAGCAAAATGATGATGATGATGATGATGATGATGATAATGATGATGACGACGACGATAATGATGATGATATAAAGTATAGTTTAACTATAGTTTAGTTCTAGTGACATGATTTTTAAATTATACTATTTCTTATTTACATCCTTAAGGATTTGAGGATTCCATTCTTAATTTAAAACTAAGACTTCATCAGTATGGTACAATAAAAAAGGACATATTAATTAAATAAGCTAACTCTCATAGTAATGATTTTCTAGGGGTTGCGTTGGAGAGTTAAAATATGGTTTTGGAAGTTTTGGTCTGATAAGATGTAAATCTATAATGAATCAATGAAAAAATCGTTCCTCTTGTTGACAGGACTTGACAGCCTTGGAAGTGGTGTGGGAGCTATCAGACGATTGGGACACCGCCTGGGAGTCATACAAAACAGGAGCTTTTCAGACGATTCAGACTCAGGAGATGGAGGCTACAGTAAGTTGAACTAGTGTGACCTATTTGGACAACTTATGAAAATTCTTGAACTAATAATTATTAGTTGCTGTTAGTTTAGAAAAAATTAAAAAAACTAAATTGCTTAGGAGCAGAGAAATTTAATCATTTTATTTTATTTCTAAACTGCTAAAACTTTTCACTAAAATGTTTTACTTGAATGTAAAGTTTTATCTTTGAACTAAGAATTAATTTTGTTTTCATGCACCATTTTAGGAGATTCATGATTTGGTGAGTTATTTCTCAGTCAAGTATCTTTAAATAGTATTTTTACAAAGGTCCTAGTAAATAATTTATCTTCATTTTGGGGCGGCATTTGACCGAAAACTTTTTAAATGAAGCCAAAAGGTTACCGTATGTTCAAATTCTGCCATGCCTATGGAAGATATTCACGAACAATTGAGATTGATTGAAATGTAGAAAACTAAACTAGATGTAGTTACTGTAGCAATATTGGATTTATTTTGTCCAAAAAATGTGTAAAGCATAAAAAAACGCAGACCTTAATTCGCATTCCCTTCCATCCGACCTTAAAATCTATTGTTATTGACTCATAACAGTGATGAAAACTTGTTGGAATTTCCTTGAGTATAACTGGTTGTTATGTGAGCTAACAATGCTCGCGTTCATCCCTCTATTTCAGGCACAGAAACTGTTCCGCAAGTTGACCCGCTTGTCCCGCGAACTGAAGGAGAAGCAGTGGGAGATTGTGGACCACACACGAGATCGTGTTGATGCATTTAGGCGCACCTTGCCTCTTATTGGTGATCTTAAGAACACGGCTATGAGAGAGAGACATTGGGGGCGTGTCAAAATAGCCATTGGCAGGTTTGTCTCTTC
>CABFWB010000148.1:0-37674 GCA_902151455.1 Timema bartmani | reverse complement strand
AAGCCTCGCACATCCCTAATAAATAATAAGTAGGACCCTAAGTGACTCTCATCATTGGATATGTTGTAATTTAATTTAACTTCTGAAGACTTAATATTGTTTCCAGCTTTGGCTCAGATTTTATAGTTTGTATGTATAACGTTTGTAAATTTCACATTTATTAGTCAAGTGTTCATGGCACTGTTAACACAGTTTGGATGTGGGCTATTTAGGGTGTACGACAACCAAGACATCCCACTCTATAAACCCAATATAACGGTGTTATATTTTGGTCTTGTCTACTTGGCGTGACATGTATTTGCAACAATAGGCCATATTTGTTGATTTTATTGTTGTTGGTTTTTTTTTGGTCTAAGATTCAATGGACTACAGACTGCACCAGAACTCTGCTCCAGTGCAAAATGATGGAGGCTAAAAAGCCACTAAAGAAACTGCGTCGAAAGCAGGTGAGAAAAGTTATTTTTACAAAAAGGGACTATTTGGAAAAACTATCTTGTGATTTTCATATCATCATGAACTGTTTCCAGCCTGCTCGGTTTAGTAAAATGCCTCCGGCTCCCTCTGTCCTTTCACCATTCTTCCTCCTGAACTCTCTTCCACTCTCCTCCTCTCACTTGCACACTTGCTGCTATCTGTTTCTCCCATCTCTTCCTTGGTATTCCTTGCAGTATCTTCCCTACATACTTCATATTCATTTTCCTCGTGTACCTTTTTAAAATATGATTTAACCATTCATACTTGACTGCTTACTAAAAATATATAATAGGGGCAGAATTTGCTGCCCCACGCAAATGTTGACAAGTTGCCTTATTTCTTCTCCATCTTACACTCTCTAATCTCCCTTTACTTTCCTGCATTTCCTACATTTATAAAAATATAATATAACATACCGGTAATTGTAAAAAAAAAATTAAGCACAAATAAAATTAAAAAATATGGGTGTGTGAAGCTTCAAAAACTTCGACTTCACTTCGAATGTTTGTTCGCTTCGACTTTGATTTGAAGGTAAAATATTACAGATTCGACAATTACAAAGCTTTGCCAAAAAATAAAATATAATTAAATTAAAAACACACATTTATGTTTATTGTTTGGAATTTTCTGCTTTTATTTTAATCAAAAATAATTAGTGTTAGCACCAAAAAAATCTGAAATAATTGTATTACATTTTCTGATAAAAACTTAATTTATCATTTTAAGACGATAATTATGTTTATATAGTATTTTGTAAATTATATATTTAATACCAAAATTTACATAGCAACGTAAAGTATAATATTTCTATCCAACATTAAACATTTAAATACTTAAACTTCTATTGGGCTTTGGGAATATTTTATACGATTTTATTCAACTTCGCTTTGAAATGAAAAAGGGGACTTTGCACACTCATATTAAAATACTTCTTTATTTTGATGTCACATGACATCTTCCTCAAGAGGTGGTAGACTGAACGAAGATTCCATGGGGTATCAAAATATTGAAGTGTTTGTAAATATATGTAGCCTAAGTGTTCTTACGTTTATTTGTGCTTCAATTCTTACAATTCTATAATATTCAATTAATGATATATTAAAACATGCACAACTTTTTGCCACCCTCTAGCATTTGCCGCCCGGTGCGAATGCACGTGTTGCACCCTTGGTTGCGTTGGCCCAGGATGAGGCTTTGATTTAAAACTAACATTTATTTTAGAAACTCAAAATGGTTGAGCTCAAGTGTAAGTGTTGTATATATTTTCCTATTTGCAGAACCAAGTTCTCAGTAAATTCTCAGAGGCTGTGCGTGGAACACTGACTAAGCAACAACGACTGAAGATTGTCGCTCTGGTGACACTGGAGATACATGCACGGGATGTTATAGACAAGATGTACAAAGCAAGTAAGACACGACAATAAATACAAGAGTGTATAAGTAGTTATTTAAATATATAATATTATTTAATAATCTACAAAACAAAATCTATTCATTTTTAATTCTTTATAAATAAATATGTGTAAATCCAAGACTTTCAGTTTTGTTTCATATATTTTAAAATGAAAATGTTAATAATCATATCCGAATCAAATATGTTACTGTAAAAATGTTTATAATTGAATATAAAAAATAATTAAATGTCATCAAATCTAATTCAGTAACTAATCTGAACTGGATTATATATAATTTTTGGTAAAATAGTCTAATAAAAAAGTAATTAAAATCTTTTTTTAAATCATAAATGTTTATTAATATTATGAAATTTGCAAGTTTCTATATTTAATTAAAATAATAGATTTGAGTTAATTTCTTTGTAAAGTTAAATTATTCCATAGTTTGACTTTTAAATTCAAATTTTCGATTAAACTCAATTGACTTATTTGAATTTGAGATTTCAAATCTAATTTGAATATTTAAAATATCAGGATTCAGAGTTTTGAATCGAACAGGAATCCTAGATTTGTATTCAAAATTTCAAAGCTTCTCCCATGCTTAGTTATGAAATAATTAACTAAATTTACACAAATTAAAGATTGTTATGGAAGCATTTATAATTAAACCCATTATGAACCGAGATGGAATTAGCTGGATGTTGGCAAAGATAGTGCCAATATTTTTTGATAAAGAGTTTCATGTGGTCAGCACAATAGACCCTTCAGCCGTTAATCTCAGTTTTCAATACTGTAGCCGCTACCTATTTATTTAAGGAGCTCCTCATTTGTCCTCACGAGAATGAGTTTGAACCCAGGACCTCTGGATCTATCCCAGAAACTTTTACCACTAGACCACAAAGACATTTAGATCAAAATTTAAAGAGTACTTTTTGGTCCTTCTAAAAGTCTTGGAAATATTATACCACATTTTTAAAAACAATCATTGCTAACATGCTCATAAAAGTAACATTTATCGGTCTATATATTTTCTACTAGAAAATAAAAAAAATAGTTATTTCCACCAAACATGTTGACATTTTTAGTTTTCTTACAGGAAGTTACTAACTATCTAATTGAATAGTTGACCATTCCACATGCTTACAGACTGCATGGATGTGTCTGCATTTGAGTGGCTGTCACAGTTGCGGTTTTATTGGGACCGAGACATCGATGACTGCATTGTGCGCCAGACCAACACGTATTTTGTTTATGGTTACGAGTACCTGGGTAACTCTGGCCGTCTCGTCATCACCCCACTCACAGATAGGTGCTACATCACCCTGACCACGGCCCTCCACCTTAACAGAGGGGGAAGTCCCAAGGGCCCTGCGGGGACAGGAAAGACTGAGACAGTGAAGGACCTCGGCAAGTCCCTGGGAAGCTATGTCATTGTGGTGAACTGCTCGGAGGGGCTAGACTACAAGAGTATGGGGCGCATGTTTTCAGGTGAACGCTGATACTTTCATGTATCAACAAACATATTATTTATTTTAAGTTAATTCTGTGGAATAAAAATACTCTCTATAAGTTTAAAATGTAAATTAATAATACAACAATTTATAATTTTTTATGATCTTAACCACTCATTTATAAGAAACAACGTTAATTTGATTTTAAACATCTAATATAGAGAGCAATATCTTTTTACCATCCTCAGAAAGTTATTGTCACTTTCTGCTTTTCCTCTTGTACTCACTATTTGTCAGGATAGCTAGGAAAGAGGACCTGAATGGTGGTCACGGTGGTTAGGAAGTCCTCAGCTGATTTAGACAGGGAAGTGCCAGTTTATTGAAGGCCGAGTGTGATATATGTGGCAGAAACAGATTGTACAAGAATTTGGGCTTGCTAGCTTGAGCGAGTCTTATGTTAGTAACGTGTGAGAGTTGTGCCTCTCCTCTTGAGGTCTACGGCTTGGTCCCTGGGATATCTCTACACCCTCACTCATCTCGAATCAGTTGATATCCTAGTCCACCGTCTACTCATGCCCACGGCATTAGAACAACTGTTTTGAGGCCTCTAACTCTATCTCTCCACTCTCACCTAATCAGAACAATCCGAGGGCAGTTCTGGGGCTCATTTACCGAGTCGCGGATGCTATCCTCACGTCATAGTAATATATAAACAATGTTGACCACAATTTTTTAATTTTTTTTATTTCGCTGAAGGTTCTTTCCATGAAAATTAGACTATAGTTCTCCCTTATTTTTTATGCAGGATTGGCACAGACAGGCGCGTGGGGCTGCTTCGACGAGTTTAACCGCATCAACATCGAAGTCCTGTCAGTGGTAGCCCAACAAATCCTATCCATACTGTCAGCGCTCGCTGCGGGTCACAAGCGTTTTGTGTTTGAGAGCACCGATATTGGACTGGTGCACTCTTGCGGAATCTTCATCACGATGAACCCGGGATATGCAGGTCGCACCGAACTGCCCGACAATCTCAAATCCATGTTTCGACCCATATCCATGGTTGTGCCAGACAGCGCCATGATCGCTGAAATAACCTTGTTTGGTGAGGGCTTCAAGGACACAAGGCTGCTCGCAAAGAAGGTCAGCTTTATTTTCAGCTCTTGCTGACTATATGCAACTTGTTAAATACAAATAATTATCAATGTGCATATTTGGAAGAAGGCACTGGAAAGATGGATAGAAATATATAAAAGAGAATGAACACAATATGGCTTTTACAATGAAAAGAACAACACAGTTTATTTACACTTTACATTGCTGCCACTGGACAAAGAGGTAATGGCTGTCTCCTTAAGAAAATCGATCACTACCACCCAATCCACCGACCTAGGGTTCAATCTATTGAAACTTGTCAGGAGGGAGTATGAAACCCCCAATGCAACTTCCTAAAAGAGGAAACCAAAAAAACTCAAAAGAGGGAAAAAGGAAATTGGTAAAGAATGACATGACACTTAGATAGGAACATTTAAAAGGTAAACATAAAGGACAAACACAGGAAACTGTTTTGTGTGTTATACACTCCCTCCTGACGAGTTCCGATAGAATGAAGCCTAGGTCGAGGGATTGGGCGGTAACAATCGATTTTCTTTAAGAGGCAACCATTACCTCTTTGTCAAGTGGCAGCAATGTAAAGTGTGAACTGTGTTCTTCTTTTCATTGTAAAAGCCATATTTTTTTTTATATATGTTTCTATCCACCTTTTCTCTACCTTCTTTCAAATATAACACAATTTACCTCAAGAGCAAAAAGAGATTTTGCTTGAAGAGAAATATTAAATAAATATTAATAATGACATTCTAAAGGGAACTAATCTATTTAAATATTTTTTTTCCAAGTTTATACATATACTTATGTATAGAAAGCCCCAAAACCTTTATTTTCCTCAAAAAATCAAAAGGTCTCAACATTTCCATTTATTGCATTTATGTTAGTACAAATTTAAATTGTGTGTTGACTTTTACTGCTCAGAATAAACCTCCATAGACATGCGTAGCTTAGCATTTCTCAAAACTTTTGTTTATATAAATACTGGCTTAGAAAATGCCATCACAGGTACTTTATTAAACATGAACCTCATCATGAAGCTATAGTTTTCACTTTTGTTATTTGTTTACAAAACATTTATAGCTTAATCTCACCTTTTATAAATGTTAATAATTCGTGAGATTCCTCTTCAGAGCACAATTCCTTTATAACGAAATGTAGCACAACAAACGTAATCTCATGTTAGTGTGTGAGATAGGTGGCAGAATCAAGTTACATGCAACTTACACTATTGCTACTTGCGATGTAGTGAGAATATAGAATGGATGCCACTCTGACTTTAGGAGAATTTTTTTTCCCCGTTGTGTATGTTGCGCCTTTCAATAACTTTCCTGGAGGCCCTGGTTTATATCCTTACCCCATTTGACGGTGACACCTAGTTCGAAAACTAAGCATCAGATTACGTTCGTTGTTTATATTTTCAAGCATGTTGTCTGGGCAGGAGTTGTGATACAGGGAGTACATGAGATAGTAAAGAAAGCAAGGCTCAAGGAGAATGATGGAGGTGAAGTATGAAGGCCAAAGACTGCAAGGGAGACCAATAAAGATATGAGAGGAGCATATAGCAGCAAGTGTGCGAGTGAGCTGAGTAGAATTGAAGCAAATAAAGAAGGAAGAATGGTGGAAGGACAAAGGGAGATGGAGGAATTCTACTAAACTGATCCGGCCACAGGCTGGAAACATTTGTTGATAATGATTCTAAGGAACCATGCTATTAATAATAATTGTGTGAATTTGTATATATTTTGTATATACATTGTTATCCTCTTTATATATACAGTGATATCCTTAATATACACTCCAATACCTTGAAAGGAAGCAGTCTATCATTGACAGCTTACATTATGGCCTTATCTTATAAGCTATGCCATTAAGTAAATGTAAAAGGTAAGTTTACTACCTTAAATGGGAAATGGAAGGTACATTTACATACTCTCTCTCTTTCTTACTATAATAAGAAAGCGCAATAATTTACTAAATTCATGATAATTTTATAGGTATTCACGTTGTATTCATTGGCAATGCAGCAGCTCAGCAAGCAGGACCACTACGACTTTGGTCTACGTGGGATGGTAGCACTGCTAAGATATGCGGGCCGAAAGAGGCGCATGTATCCAACCACAAATGACGAGGATGTCAGTTAAACACAAACTCACTTTCTACATAATAGTTTTTTATATAGATTAAATTAATTTAATGTTAGAGAAACTTTATTTATCCTCTAGAGGAGATGATTGAAGTTTATAAGATTAGAAATCTTTGAAAAAACATTAGACATCTCTGTACTGAAAATGTAATTATATCATGATATTACTTTATGTTATTAAGTTTTTAGACACCATACACAGATTCTTCATTATGGTTATAATCTTGTGAAGTTATACTATTTAGGCTTTATTGTTAACCATCACGTCTTGCTAACTGTTCAGGTTGTATACACAAATGTACTAATCACACTGATATGTTAGGGATAGGGAAGGCTAATTTAGAGGAAATATACCCAATTTTCCATTGAGGAATAGTGGAAAACCATTGAGGAAAAACCACACTCAGTGCACCCGACCAAGATTTGAACCCTGATCTCCCTGTCATCGGCAGTCCAGCCTAGTGCGAGAGTGATACCTTAGACCATGCAGCCACTGAAGCAGGTTACAACAACAACTACTACTATTTAGTTTATCAAGAAAATAAATGGTTTGAAAATTTGCTGCAGTTTTTAAATGAGTCAAGTTTCGGCCAATCCTCTTTAACCTCTATTGATGTTGTCTCAGGTGCTGCTGTTAGCAATGAAGGACATGAATATTGCAAAGCTGACAGCTGATGACTTGCCCCTGTTTAATGGCATAACCGCAGATCTTTTCCCTGGGGTGGACACCCCTAGTGTGGACTACGAGGAACTAGCCACTGCAGTTGAAGCCGAGTTAAAGGAAAATGGAATGCAGGTTATTATTTGACAAGTACACGATTGGTTCATAAACCGACCAGCTGCTGTCTGATATTATTTATTTACTGGTTTACAAGTTTTCTTATCATTTACATTGTGAAAGAATTAATAAAACTACAAAGTAAGAACATACACAGGGATAATGTGATTGATTTTATCTGGGTAGGTCAGAGTTCATTATCGACCGACTTTTCTAAAGTTTGTTTTTATACAGTGGTGTCTCATTCTTTACACATATTCACTATCTGTAATACTTAGCACCGTGTCTTACTACTCGTTTGGGTTATATGCTTAAGTACTAATTACACTAGTGGGTTAGGAATTGGGAAGGTTGAATACATAGGAAGCGAACCCGCATTTGCGTGGAGGGAGAGTGGAAAACCATTTAGGAACTCCCACCCAGTTAACTCGATCGAGATTCGAACCTCGATCTCCCCGTCCTCAGCAGTCTAGCTCAACATGACACTAGCGCGTTAGCTAACCACGCACTAGTCTACAATAGGGATGTGTAAAGTCCACTTTTTCATTTCGAAGGGAAGCTGAATGGAATCACATGGAATACTCCCCAAGTCAAATCAAAGTTTGAGTAGCTAAGAAAAAAGTTTTATTTTGAAAAAAAAAAAAGAAAAAAAACCCCACACACACTATATTTTGTATAATTATGTAACTTTAAGCATTAAATATAATCTACAAAATGTTACATTCCAAACACGATTAACCTATTCCTTTGTAAGATGATAAATCAAGTTATTATCACAAAATTCAATTTAATTAAGAGAAAAAAAATAACAAAAATGGAACAGAAATGTGAGGCTTAGCTTTTAATGTTTGTATTGATACAGCTTTGTGATTATTAAAACCGAACTTTATTTTTTATTTTAATCGAAGTCAAAGCTTTAGAATATTTTAAACAACGTCTAAATTTTAGAAACTTTGTACACCCCTATAGTAAAATAGTTTGAGGGAATATCGAATGATTATGTTGTGTCCACAGAGCATCCCGAACTCTGTCACCAAGGTTATACAACTGTATGAGACCAAGAGCTCCAGACACTCGGTGATGATTGTGGGCAGGACGGGCTCAGGAAAGACGGCCACTTGGAGGACTTTGCAAGGATCCCTCACGAGGCTGACTAAACAAAAAAAGCCAGGCTTCAACATCGTTAAGGTGACCATTAGAGAGTTTTAATGTTTGCCCCATGTTGGTTTCCGTCTTGATCCACCAGGTCTTTATTTGAGGGATAGGGGCTACCACAGGGTACAATGTAGTAGATTCTGACCTGATTAGGTCATTGTAGACGTCCTCTATTGTAGTTTAAGATAATAGAGGTGGGGGAGTCAGCTCCGTCACTAAAATTTTGCTCAATGTTTGTTCTTTACAGGTAATAAGGACTACTTAAAGAACTAATTTTTTAGTCCCTATATGTAAACCTAAGAATAAGTATATAAGAACTTTATATGTTCGATTGTGTTGATCATATAAATATATGATTAGATTTAACTCTTTCTAAACTAGAAACCCGCTTCGGTGGCTGAGTGGTCTAACGCACTACTCTCGTGTTGGACTAGACTGCCGAATACGGGGAGATTGGGTGCACTGGGGGTGGTTTATCCTAAATTGTTTTCCACTCTACCTCCATGAAAATGCGGGTGCATCTCCTCTAAATTAAACCTAATCCCTAACCCATTATTGTAATTAGTACATAGGTGTATGGCCCAAACTGGTAGAAAGACGCAGTGCTATATATATCTAAACTATAAAATCAATTCTTTAACCAGTTCCAGGTTGATAAAACATTTTACTGTATCTTGATTTACTAAATGTAATCCATATTTTTTCTATTAGTATTCTATTTTCATGGAAGTTAATCTTTGCATGGATCTATAAACAAAATGTTACCATTTATCTGAAATATATTAGGTAGATAGTAAAAATAATTATTAGTGCATCTTTACAGTTGAGGAGCTATAAAAATATTGAAACATATATTATGTCCTCTGATAGTTCATAATAAAGAATAAAATAGCATTTTTATGTGTTTTTTTAAAATATCTATTTAGGGTTTCTAAGAAGTCTGAGAGCTGTCGAATTGACTTGAATAAACTAGAGATGGCTCAAATTCACTATTTTATGAATCTGAATCTTCATTTTATTTTCAAATTCCAATTCGAATCTTGTAAAAAAATATGAACTTAAGTGAAAATAGGAATTTAACAGATTAATATAAAATATAAATGGTAACTTTTTTTTGTTGCTATAATGCATTAATTATAAAACTTTTTTTATTATTATTATTATTATTTTTTCAAATCTCAAATCTAATATTTTCTCGTATCTTAAATATCTTTAAGGATTCAAGAAATCTAGGATTTAATCCTTAGAATAAACTCATGTGAGCTAATGATACACTCGTTAAACATCTGTTTTGCGTGTTACATCAGGATTACCCCATTAACCCAAAGGCGTTGTATTTGGGTGAACTGTACGGGGAGTTCAACCTTGCGACCAACGAGTGGTCTGACGGGGTCCTCTCCGCCATCATGAGAGAGACCTGCTCAGACGAGTCGCCGGATGAGAAGTGGATTGTGTTTGATGGCCCTGTGGACGCAGTGTGGATCGAGAACATGAACAGTGTGATGGACGACAATAAGGTGTTGACTCTTATCAATAGCGAGAGGATCTCCATGCCCGAGCAGGTTTCTCTACTCTTCGAGGTGGAAGACCTCGCTGTGGCCTCCCCGGCCACCGTCTCCCGCTGTGGCATGGTGTACAACGACTACAAAGATCTTGGATGGAGGCCCTTTGTTAACTCTTGGCTGGAGAAACAGAGTCACAGAGGCACTACATTCATCAATGAGGTGAGCTTCGATTATTTATTAGATATTTTTATTTGTTGTTACTATTATTATTATTTTTTTTTGAGCCGCTTCCTCCTCGCGTCGCCGATGTCTGTCCCTCCCGGGACCGTCTACCCGCTGCTCCGCACATCGCGTGAGTATAAAAGCGGTGGGCGGACAAGTCTCGGGACTCAGTCGTCGGTGGCGGGAGAAGGAAGTAACCCAAGTAATATTTTTTTATTTTTAAAACATGTTAAACTTCATAATTTTGTTTAAATAATTGTTCATATTTTTTGACTTGGTTGAATTGGTACAGTCTTCCTTTCCTATTTGAGTTTGGTCTACTGATAAAGGAACTACAGTATATTATGGATATTTCATAATTAATATTTTGCATTTCAAATTTTTGTATTATATGTGATCATCATTCAGTAATTAACTATCATTACTAAACTTCCTGGGATCCTACGGACCACTTGATAGACCGTCGCGGACCACACTTTGATAAACGCTGCATTAGTGTTATGAGAGTACATGTGTGTACAGCCCAAACAGGTAGTGAGACGTGGTGACAAAAAAAACAAGTTATTAATATATGGCCTTAGACTGGCAGTCCTAACTTACATAATATGCTATACAAAATATATATAATTGAATTTATGTCCAAAATTTCACATTTAAATCATAACACATCACACTGATTTGAAAGGCACATCAGACCCCCCTTGAGCCATAGTCCAGTGAGTGTAGAACTCTCTTCTGCTAGAAAAGAAGGCTGATATGTCATGAAAATTATTGTGTTTGTTTTTAATTAAGAACTCTTGAACCAATCTTTTCCTGTTAAGTGTGTAGTAAGCCTTTCCCATTTATCGCCCATAAAATTTTTTTTGGAGTATAGGTATTTGGCAACAATTTTTTTTCTTGTAAAAAATTTCTCATGCTAACCATCAAACACACTGTGATGTTATGGTAACATTGGGTGACCTGGTGGTCTAGGGGTAAGGTGTCAGACTTCTGTGCTGGGGGTCCGGGGTTCAATCCTCGGTCCCGGCACAGATTTATCTGATTGCCAAACCCTTCCTTCACCTCTGACAAGATGTGTATTAATCACAACTTGTGAATGTGAGGAATGCCAGGCCTCCACCGTGGTTCGGATTCCACGTTAAACTGTAGGTCCTCCATTTCATCTTACAATCACCCTACTATTGCACATTAGCGTAAGCGCGTATAACCCGAACGGGTAGTAAGACGTGGTGCTAATAATAATAATAATAATAATAATAATAATAATAATAATAATAATAATAATAATGATGATGATAATAATAATAATAATAATAATAATAATAATAATAATAATAATAAGGTAACATTTCTCATGTGTTCTTATGTAGATGCAGAAACATTTTGACCGGTACGTCAATGTGACACTGGACTACAAGCGCCTTAACTGTGAGGAGACAGTGGCGGTGGGAGAACTTAGCGCAGTGGTGAGCCTTTGTAAGCTTCTCGAGTGTCTCGCCACTAAACAGAATGGCCTGGATCCGAATATAGGAGATGATGACAGCTACCAAACCATGGCCAAGATGTTGTTCCTCTTCTGCACCATATGGTCCATTTGTGCCGCCGTCAATGAGCTCGGCCGCAAGAAGATTGACGCATTCATCCGTGAGATGGAGGGTATCTTCCCCCTTCGGGACACTGTGTACGAGTACTTCGTGGATCCTCGCACTCGCTCTCTTGTCTCTTGGGAGGAGAGGCTTCAGGAGAATTGGCAGTATGATAAGGAACTGCCTTTCTTCAAGATAACAGTGCCAACAGTAGACACGGTGAGGTATCAATACTTGGTGTCTACTCTGTTGTCTAACAGCTATGCAGGGCTACTTGTGGGGCCTGTGGGAACAGGCAAGACGTCTACTGCTCAGGCTGTGCTTGAGTCACTGGATGAGTCCAAGTACTCGTTGCTCATGATCAACATGTCTGCTCAAACCACTTCCAACAATGTGCAGGATATTGTAGAGAGTCGTGTTGAGAAGCGAACTAAAGGTGTGTACGTTCCTCCTGGAGGTAAGACCATGATCACCTTCATGGATGACTTCAACATGCCTGCCAAGGAAATTTACGGAGCACAACCCCCCTTGGAGCTGATACGTCAATGGATGGACTATGGATTCTGGTATGACCGGCAGAAGCAGACTAAGACCTTTGTAAAGGAGATGCTGCTGATGGGATCCATGGGGCCCCCTGGAGGAGGCCGCAATCAAATCACAGGGCGACTGTTAAGTCGCTTCAATGTGATCAACATGACGTTCCCCAGTGAAGCTCAGATCGTTCGCATCTTCAACACAATGCTTTCTCAGCAGCTTCAGGATTTTGATGAGGAAGTGAAGATAATCAGCAAGACTATTACCGATGCTACAGTAAGCATGTACTACGCTGTCATAGCGAAAATGTTGCCCACGCCTGCAAAGATACACTACTTGTTCAACCTCAGAGACATTTCCAAAGTGTTTCAAGGTCTATTAAGAAGCAACAAAGATTCTCAAAACAACAAGACCGCCCTGCAGAGGCTCTGGGTCCACGAGTGTTTCCGGGTGTTCAGCGACAGACTTGTTGACGACAAGGATCGAGAGTGGTTTTCTAATCAGATCAATGAGCAACTGGGCAAACACTTTGACACGACATTCCATGGAGTGTGTCCGGAGAAGAGCTCACCCATTTTCGTTGACTTTGTGAATCCGTACGGGATCTACGAGGACCTACAGGATCGAGTGGCCTTGAGGAATTACTTGGAGAAGCAGCTTGAAGAGTACAATGTGTCACCTGGCGTCATCCCTATGAACCTAGTCCTATTTAACGATGTCATACAGCACATCTCTCGTATCGTGCGGGTCATATCGCAGCCCAGGGGGAATATGCTGCTGGTTGGAATAGGTTTGGCATTATTTAATACAAATTGTTAGGGCTGTGTGAAGCTTTGAAACTTCAATCTCCCTTCGAAATAAATATCAGCTTTGATAATATTATGAAGCTATACCAAACACAAATATTGGCAGATAAAGTATTCAATCTTTCTTCAATTATTGCCATTTTCAGTTGCAACATACAATAGAAATTAATATTCATATGAACAAATCTAAAGTAATTGATTTGCATGTTTTGTGATAGTAACTATTTATCAGATTGTAATGAACTATTACAAATAAATATACAATAAGATACGTTCTAAATGAATTTAGTTTATTAAACTATAAAGGCCTAAAAACCATAATATAATATTTATGTTTTCAAGAATAAAAAGTTAACAAAAAATATCCAAACTTTGATTTGGCTTTGAGACTATTTCATATATTCGATTTGAGTTCACTTTGAATTGAAAAAAATGACTTCACACACCCCTGCAAACTATTGTGCATCATATAGCACAAGTTTAACTTACTAATCAAGGTTATTTTTAAAGTGTGACTTCAGCTGTTTAAATTAATAAATCTTCTGGTATAAATTGAAGTTACATGCGAATTGAATAAGTTGGAAAATCACAATTGACAACTATAAAATCAAGATTTATTTTGTTTTCTAATCATTATTTTTTTCTTTCTAAATAGCACTCTACAAATTGAAGAATTACCTATGTGTTTACATCCCTCTTTTCTGCACTTTCATCCATACATAACTTAACATATCTCAGAAAATGGAGAGTGGTTTTCCTTAATGAGATAAAAGATAAATTAAGTTTGGCTAAACTTAACTCTTTTAGTTATTTGCTAGTTTATATGTTTAGAAGAATATGAGTGATATCATAAATAATTCATTTTTGGAAATACATGACGACCCATATATGTATAATGTTTCAGGAGGTAGTGGTCGACAGTCTGTTTCACGTTTGGCCGCATATCTCTGCGAATACACAGTGTTCCAAATAGAGGTCACCAAGAATTACCGTCTACAAGAGTTCAAAGAGGACCTCAAGAGTCTTTACAGGATGGCTGGAGTGGACCACAAGCCAACCACCTTCCTTTTCAACGACACACAGATATCAGATGAGGCTTTTCTTGAGATCATCAATAATGTTCTAAGCACTGGGGAAGTTCCCAACTTATACAAACCAGAAGAGTTCGAAGAAATAAAAGGTGCATTGAGCGCATCGGCAGCAAAAGATAAGATTCAGCCCACCAATGAGGCGATGTTCAGCTATTTGATCGACAGAGTACGGACAAACCTCCACATTGTCCTCTGCATGAGCCCCATAGGGGATGCCTTCAGGAACCGCTTGCGTCAGTATCCTGCTCTGGTGAACTGCACGACCATTGACTGGTTTAGCGAGTGGCCGAAAGAGGCGTTGCTAGAGGTGGCCAACAAATTCCTGGAGTCTGTAGACTTCTTGGCGACCATTACGACCGTTGCGGATAAGGACAAGGCCAGGGAGTTTGAGTGGCAAAAGTCGCAGGAGCGCTTGAGGGAAGCAGTTGCTGAGATGTTTGCCACAATCCATAGTTCTGTGTCGCACTGCTCCAGGAGGATGCTGATGGAGATGAAGAGGCCCAACTATGTCACTCCTACCAACTACCTTGAGCTAGTGGCTGGCTACATGGTCATGTTGGAAGATAAGCGGGCAGAGACGGCCGCATCAGCCAACAAACTGCGGAATGGCTTGTTCAAGATAGATGACACCAGAGAAAAGGTGGAGATAATGTCTATAGATTTAGCAGAAGCACAGGTCAAAGGTAAACTTCAGCTCTCAAACACTTGTGTAATAATACTTTTAGTGCTATTAGATATTGTTAGAGTCCAATTTTTAGAGCAAGAACCTAATCTGACCTAGAAAATTTACTATATACACTATATTTTTACCCCAAGTCGTAGGATGTGCAGCTGTCACTTTTGGCTGCTAAAAAGTTTTTTTTCTGATAGGCATTTTTTACTAAAACATTCATCTTTTATTTCTTGGTATATCCACTTTGTATCCTATGTGAATAATTCAAGTTGTTTGTTAATTATAAGAACCATCATTTGGGATGTATTCTTCATGGGTACAACAAGGATATACATTTTGGGTAAGAGAGCACCACGATATATTGGAGTATCCCTTGTTCTCAGTGGCGGAGTTTCAGCAACAGTGCGACGAGTATCTTGTAATCATCTTGACTCAGCGCAGGGAGGCGGATGAACAAGCCAAGTCTGTGGCTGCGCGTAGTCTCAGGATTGGGGAGGAGGAACTGGCTTGCAAGAAGATGGCCGACCTTGCTCAGGCTGACCTCAGTGAGGCTATGCCTGCTTTCGAAGAGGCAATAAAGGTAATTGTGCTTATTCAATTCTACTGTGACGGAAGATAACTTTTATAAACTACTCACTTTGTCCTCAACATGAACTGTTTCTGACCTGTGGCTGAGTCAGTTTAATTCCTCCCTCTCCTTCTGATGAAGTATGTTAGAAAAAGACTGCAAGGAAGACCAAGAACGATATGGGAAGAGCAGATAACAGAAAGTGTGCAAGAGAGTGGAGAAGAATTGAAGCAAGTAAAAGTGGACGAATGGTGGAAGGAAAGAGAAAGTTGGAGGCATTTTACTAAACTGACCTGACAATGATCTCCTTCTGTCCTTCCACCATTCTTTCGCCCTTACGCTCATCCAATCTTCTCCTCTCATTCACACACTTGCTGTTTGTTCTCTGCTCCTTCAACCTCTTCCTTGGTCTCCTTTGTGTTCGTTACCCTCCAAATGTTCAACTTCCCTTCGTATATTATTAAATAATTATATTGGTTGGAAAACTCTTTCATATAAATATTTGTTTACAGTAAAAGGTTTTTATTTGAAGGAATAATTATTGTGTGCATACCATATGAATTAATGCCTACTAAAATATATGTAGGTTCTTACTTAGCATTATTTTTTAAGATAACACCTGAGGGAAAATAAAAAATAAAAAAATCTTGTTCAATACGTTTACCCAAAATCTTACCTACGCCAATTATATATAATGGCCCTATTGTACAAGCTGCACTATAATGTGACCCGTCAAGGTAAGCGGAGTGTACCTAAATAGAATAATAAGATGGTAGAGGTTTGAAAAATATTTTGTAAAGTTCTTCACCATTTACTTATTATTTACTTATACATTGTGTGTTTTCATTAAATGATTCTAGGCATTGGATGCTCTGAGTAAGAAAGATTTAAATGAGATCAAATCATACAGTCGCCCACCAGGTAAAGTTGAGATGGTCATGGAAGCTGTGATGATACTGAAAGGGGTTGAACCTACCTGGGCAGAGGCCAAGAGGCAACTGGGGGACATCAACTTCTTGACCATGCTTCGAGAATTTGACAAGGACAACATTTCAGATCGCACCCTCAAGAAGATCGGTGTTTACACATCCAATGAGGAGTTTGAACCAGAAAAAGTGGGTATCGTTTCATTTGCCGCCAAGTCTCTCTGCATGTGGGTCATTGCCATAGAGAAATACGCCAAGATATATAGAGTCGTGGCACCAAAAAAGGCCAAGCTAGATGAAGCCATGTCTCAGTTGCGGGCAAAGCAAGCGATCCTCGCAGAGGCCAGGGCAAAACTTGAAGAGCTCAATGAGAGACTACAAAAGCTACAAAAAGACTATGATGAGAAACTGGGACAGAAAGAAGAGCTTGCCAAAAGGGTGAGACATACATCACATCTATACAGGTCGTTAGATTTGTAAAAAATTAGTCAAGTTGATTTTTTTGAGAAATATGAAACTAAAAATTTGACTGAAGACTATTTTAATTGTATCTACAGTGGAACCTCGTTTATCCGGCCCTCATCAATCCATGTTTCAGGTTTATCCTGACTGTAATTTAGCATTAATTTTTAGTAACAAAATTTAAAAAAATAAAGTTCCTTTCAAATACATTAATATGAATCATTCGGATTGCGGAAGCTACAACCCACCTAGACAAAGTGATGGCTTATTTGGAAAGCCTGTTGGAAACAACGCTGACAGAACTCATGTTGATGAATCATCTGCGTGGCCGCACCACTTGTAATAAACACCATTCGTAATTGGCAAAACAAACACTTACTCGTTATTTATGAGTTAGTAGTGGTTTTAAAATATTTAAAATGTTTTATAATTTGCTATTGTTAAAATAGATGGTGAGCTGTAGTAATATATTTTATTTTATTGCGTTTTTCCTTTAGTTTTTGGACTATCCAGATTTTTGTTAGTCCCAATGAGATCCAGTCCCATTTAGGCCAGATAAACGAGATTCCATTGTATTTAAAGTACAAATAGCTAAATAAAAAAAACTATATCTCTCAAAACATTATTTCTTATCCATTATTATTAATTCAACTGTTTTATAGCTCTTGTATATTGTATAATACATAATGCAGGCAGAGATATTGAGGCAGAAACTAGAGCGGGCAGCCCAATTGGTGGATGGTCTGGCAGGTGAGAAGATTCGCTGGGGGGTCACAGTCCAGACCTTGGACGAGCAGTTTGATTTCTTGCCAGGCAACTGCCTTCTAGCTACTGGGTTTGTGTCCTACACAGGGCCATTCGTTTCTCAGTACAGGGATGAGTTGATCTTACTGTGGAAAAAACATGTGAGTGACACAAATCTTTTACATTGCATTTAATTATGTAATGACCTGCTTCGGTGTTCAAATGGTCAAATACATGATTCTCACAATAGACTGGACTACCAATGATGGGGATATTAGGTTAGAATCCAGGTTGGGTGTGCTGAGGGTGGTTTTCCATTCTCCTTTCACGCAAATATGGGTTCACTTTCTCTTCCCTAAATGAGATATACTAGAGTCCCTATATCTGACCTTTGATTATCCGACATATCCATATAACATTCTATTGATGTCATGTAATCTGCCCGCATTTGTATGGAAGGAGAGCTGGAAACCATTTAGGAAAAACTCAGCCCCACTAGACCTGACCAATATTTGAACCCTGTTCTCCCCATCATCATCAGGCCAGTCTAACATTAGAGTGATGCCTAAGACCATTTGACCACTGAAGTGGGTCAGTTACATTTAATTTTTATTTGTTTTGTCTCATTGTTTCGCTCTCTCCTTGTTGCTATATTATCTGACATTTCGTCTCTCCGAACACCTGTCGGTCCTGTTTAGGTCGGATAGTCGAGACTACTGTTTATTTGTATGGGGTAAGATTTGGGAACCATTCACAACTAAACATTTTAAAACAACTCAATAGGAATATATTTATAAATTTTGATTGAGGGATCAGTAAAATATTTTGAAACTGAATTGAGATAATTTTATAAAGCTATAATCACTGTGTACTATAATTTATGTACAAGTTTATTTTTGTTTCTTATCATAATACTTTTTGTTCTACAGATTATTGAACTGGAAATTCCGTTTTCTTTAGACTTCTCTGTGATTACATTTCTGACGGATCCAACCACCATTCGTGAGTGGAATATTCAAGGTCTCCCCTCAGATGAGTTCAGCACTGAAAACGGCATCATTGTAACCCGGGGCACAAGATGGCCGCTGCTCATCGATCCACAGTGCCAAGGATTAAAGTGGATAAAAAACATGGAAAAGGCCAAAGTATATATAACAAATGTTAAACAACCATTAAAATTTAATATCCATACAAAAATAGTTACTGTGCTTTGAATTTATACCATTTTCTCAAATAGATTTTGGGACATATAAATCAACATTTTATCTTCTAACTAGATAAAGCATCATTTTATGTAAATAGTTTTTAATCTTTTAATAACAAGGATAATTATTTTTGACAGTTCAAGATTTTTTCAGGGAGTATAAGTATAATCCATACATTAAGTCCTCGACTCACACTGATTCAAGTTACACAGATTCAAAGATTCTCGGTTGTGGTACTTAAACTTATGGCTATCAACGCCATTACAGAGCAACTCTTTGTAATATTTAATTCTAATTTGATGAAACAAGCTGCTATCACAACTTACATTTCTATTATTTCAGATTATTTCATAAGAACATTAATTTGTAATGTATATAATATGTAATATTTTCACTGTCAATATTTTTACTATAGAAGCTTCATAGTTGTTGAAGCCAGAACTTTTTTCGAAGCTATGTCAAAGCTAATTTTTTTTAAAGCAAAGTTGAAGTTTCAAAGCTTCTTATAGATGGTGTTCCTAGAAACCTGATGCAGCTAATAATGTTATCGCAGGTTACTGAATAAAGTTTCATTTTCTCAAAGTTCTATTTTATCAAAATCAGAACCTGTTTGACTTTATTTATCCTTTGAAACAAACACGTATGTCAAAATCACATTGTATTTAAGGCACTATTTGACTTGCACAGCTCTACATGAAAACATTTGGAAAGAATCAACCACCAGGAAGTAAAGCACTCACTATATTGTCATAACTCATAATGCACCATTCAGCATCTTAAGTGATATTTGTGTGTGTACATTAAAATACTATTTCAATGCATTTTGGTTTAGAACCTGAATGTGATTGACTTTGGCCAGTCAGACTTCATGAAGACACTGGAGCAAGCCATTCAGTTTGGCAACTCTGTGCTCCTGCAGAATGTGATGGAGGTGTTGGATCCATCGCTGGCTCCTATTCTCAACAAGGCTGTAGTCAAACAAGGTCACTTATCTGAAATCACAATCCTAATATATTTTATAATTTGTTTGAGCTTTGTATTTGTCAAGTATGACTGTGGGTCAGTCCCCGTTACGAGAACCTGCTAGAAGCCAACTCAAACTGATTTATAAATCATTCAAATGGCATGAGGAATAAAAGAGAGGGAAAGAGGTTAAGGCGCATGCATGTACGTAGAGGAAAAATAAGGAAAATTTGAACTGTCTCTTGCTTCTGCAGGGTGTTTTGAAGCATACTCAATATGACTGGATAAATCAAAGAGGTAGAAAGATAGGGCCCAAGTATCCACTTTATTTATACTAATTATGATTGTATGTTTTATTAAAACTATATAGCAAACCAAACTTCTTTATTTCTAGGGTAGATAACTCTTTAAGGAAACCAATTTTTCATTTTATAAGCTATATAAGTTTTATCTCTTAAATAAGGGTCATTATAAATGTTCCTTACAAATCTTTATATAATGGTATCCTAACTTTTTCCTTTTATATATAATACTAAACATAATATTTAAGCACCACTTATCATTATAAAATAATTTTGATACCCAGTTAGGAAGACACTTAAGAAAATACAATCAATTTTTATGTATTTAACATTGATAACATTTTACTAAATTAGTAATGTTATTTTCTTGGTATTGATATTGACTTTATGCATGAATCTATGAACGTATAGTATGATTGTGGTTGTAATAACAGTATTTGTTATATACTAAAGTTAATAATTTATTATTTCAATATATTCTTACATCAAGTCATTTTATATGAAGCTGTCACTTTTGATAGATATTATCAATACCCATAAAATAAAACAAATAATGTAATTAAATGTTATCATTGTTGGCCGTAAAGAAATATGTTTCAACTTACTAAACTATTTTTCCAACCAAAATCAGGATACAGCTATAGTAACTTTTCTATCTGTCAGATAAGACCCTTCGTATGTAAATTGGACTATGCCACGTGAAGGAAGGGTCCTGCAAGTAACAAGGCTGTTGTTGCAGGTGGACAGATGTTGATCAAGTTGGGAGACAAGATGGTACAGTACAACCCTAACTTCCGTTTCTTCATCACAACCAAGCTGAGCAACCCCCACTACGCGCCCGAGATCTCAACCAAGACCACCATGGTCAACTTCGCTGTCAAGCTGCAAGGTTGGACAACACCTCAACTTGAGATTTCCCCATGGATACTATAACAGGGACTAACAGTTTCTATATCCAGACTGATGGAAGAAAAGGGATACAAACAAATAAAAAGGAAACAACACTATATGGCTTTTACACAATACACACTTTACATTGCTGCCACTGGACACTGCATCATGAAGAAAACCAATCATTACCTCCCAATCCCTCAACCAAAGGTTTCATTCTTTCAGAAGTCATCAAGGGAAGAGTGTGAAAGGTTCCACAAAACTTCATAAAAGTGGAAACCAAAGAATAAAAGAGAGAAAAATGTGATTAGTATAGAGCTACAAAACAAATTCAAATGCAATATATGATTTTTTTTTAAATATTGAATTTTATATTTTCTCAAATATTCTAAAGGATTCTAGGGTTTCATACCAGCAATGAAAATATGCAAATACTATCATATTATTTATTACTATTATTATTAATTATTATGTATAAATGCTTCTTTATTTCTGTGCATTGTGTGCATGAAAACTGAAAACATTTGTTTGTTCTCAGGCTTGGAAGCTCAGTTGTTAGCTATTGTGGTGCGCAAGGAACGGCCACAGCTCGAAGAGCAGAAGGACAATCTTGTTCTGGCAATAGCTGCCGGAAAGAGGACACTCCTTGACCTTGAGGATGAATTGTTACGGCTGTTGAATGAGACTGTCAACCTTCTGGATGACCTACAGCTCCTCATTACTCTTCAGACATCCAAGACCACGTCCATATCCGTAACCGAGCAGTTGCAGGTGTCGGAGACGACCGAGGTGGAGATCGACACGGCCAGGGAGGGCTACAGGCCAAGTGCCCAGAGGGCCTCGATCCTGTTCTTTGTCCTGAATGATATGTCTCAGATCGACCCCATGTACCAGTTCTCCCTGGATTCCTACATTTCCCTCTTCATCATATCTACGGAGAAGAGCCAGCGTAGCGCCATCTTGGAGGAGAGAATCGTATTCCTTAATGAGTATCATACCTATGCTGTCTACAGGTATAACCTCATATTATTAGCTAAACACAATTTTAAAATGTAAAAAAACATGTTTAAAAAAATAATGATCCATAGCGTCCCTTTTGCAGTAGACTGGACTGCCAATGACAGGCAGGTCAGAGTTTAAATCCTGGTTTAGTGAACTGAGGGTGGTTTTTCTAAATGGTTTTCCACTTTCCTGCCACTCAAATGCTGGTAAGCTTCCTCTAAATTCAACCTTTCTCATCCCTTATAGCCTATATTAGCGTAATTAGTAAACCGGCAGCGAAACACAGTGGCAAAAAAAAAAAAAGAGAGTAAATTGGTACAGACAGAAAACAGAAGTTGTCTTTTATAAACTGTTGTTCACCAATTTGATATTTTTTGTTGTTGTCGCTTATATATTTAGTGGCATCTAGATTTATACATCGAGGAGTGGTTTGAAGCCTTCATTTAAAATGGGTGAACCTAACCTTACTAGAAATAGACCTTAATAGAGAGGATTTATAAGATATAAAACATTTGCCATCAACAGCCCTCCATGCCATGCACATTCATCAACAACACTATACTGTGTAAAGTCACAAGACACTTCAAAATGATTTTAATGAATGGATCATAGAAATGCAACCATTTTAACAGTATTCAGCAATACAAATACTTCATTTTATTCGGGGTTTACAGTATCTCCATAATAATAATAAAGTGCATTAATCAAAATATCAAGCTATAAATCAACCCCCTCTCCCCTCACCAGGGTTTTGTCGGCTAGACATTCCTAGCCTTCTACTGCCAATGGCGGATATGTAACCGACTCCCGAGGCTGGCGCACCTGCAAGTGCGGTCATATTGCACTGATGAGATGATAGGATGATGATAAAGATGATTATGTGGTGTCATTAGAAGTCTTAACCCCAAATTAAGCCTAATTAACGAGACCATTGTGACCATAATAACAATTCCTCTCCGGGGAAAATACTTATGGCTCTACCGGGAATCTAACCCGGGACCTCTATATTAGTAGCCAGGAATGCAAACCATTAAACCAAGAGGTCGGTCAAGCTATAATTTGATTACTACTTTCTGAGGAAGATGCCATTAAAGCATCGAAATATTGAAGTGCTTGTAAACATGTGTCAGTGTTTTTACTTTTATTGTGTGCTTCATTTTACTACACTTCTATTATATTCAGTTAATATCTTCTTGGTAACATAATTTTAACTTTCTTCTAGGTGTGTATGTACAATATCGTAATCACGTGTAAACTCTTTGTTTAGAAACACATGTCGTGGCTTGTTTGAGCAGCACAAACTACTGTTTTCGTTCCACATGTGTATCAAGATCCTAGAGGCTCAGGGGAAAGTGAACCTTGTTGAATATAACTTCTTACTGAAAGGAGGAGTTGTACTGGACAGAGAAGAGCAAATGGACAACCCCTGTGCAGGTTACTGCGGATTCACACATTCGCCGAAAAACAAGAGCATAATCGAGATGTTGTCACGTGACGAGCTCTAACGCAAAATGCATAGGTTGTTCCGTATTAGTAGAGGCAATCTCAGCTTTGGCTATGCTTGTAAATAAAATCGACGTGGAAGAACCAATCAGAATTTCAGAATCAATGTGCCTACAAAGCGATACTATATGGTTGGGAAATGATTTGAAATATCTTGTTAAATAAAAAGTGTGTGTGCTGTTCTTATTTTGTTTGATTTGTCTCACTACACAAAACAATTATTAGAAAACATCCATCGTGACAATAGTATAAAGTAACTGTTTAATCACTATAAAATTAAATATTATATATTTAAGTTTGTGCAGAAAATCATCATGTTTCTGCTAGGGTGCAAATTGCCTCACCACTCGAGAACATTCTGCTCTCAATTTTCAGCGAACTTGTGCCAATATGTCAATATTCTTTATCATTACTTCAAAGGCAGAATTGCGGTCTGGGATCTGGTTTTTGGATTTGTTCTAAAACAGCTTGCGTATAATTCACTAAAAAGCAGCATAAAAGCTTTAAAAATTTGAATTCAAAACTTGTTATAAAAATTGAGCTAATTTTTTTTTATTCCTTGGATTTTAAATATCCTTTTAGAATTTTAGAGATTCAAAGATTTAAATACTTGAATCCGAAATTAACCATGTTGATTATATATTTATTTACTGAATAGATCTATTTCTACGAAAATAACTTGGCAACATTTTGGTTTGCCTGTACTTATATATAATGTGTTTGTGGTCAAAGACCGAAGTGGTAGTGTAGCATCTCTAAATCATGTGTTTATTGATTGTTTTAGCATGGCTATCTGAGGAAGCATGGGACAACGTCACGGAACTAGACAAAATTCCAGGGTTCCATGGCGTCATAACATCTTTTGAACAGTATCCCAGGGATTGGAATCTTTGGTACACGAACAAGGAACCAGAAACACTGCCACTTATTGGTTTGTCAAGATAAAAATTATTACCATTAGTGTAGCATTTGATTGTGTGTTCAAAGCTGATTGTTCCGTAAAAACAGAGTTTGTCTACATGATGGCATTAACTCTTTAGTACTCCTACTTACACACTCAATGCCATTAGGAAAGTTCATTGTCTTCTGCAGTCTAGTCTATTCTGAGAGTAGCGTCTTAGACCATGCAGCCACCAAAGCGGGTAAGGTAAAACTATTTAGTATATTCTGAGCTTTACATTTCTTGACCACAGGTGAGATGTTCTTAACTTACTGAACAAGTAATAGCATGCATTTCTCAACTGTATTCTTTTAGTAATATTGTTACTATTAGCTTACAACTGTTCCTAAATATTTTAACTAATTAACCCTACCAAATGATATGTTGTTTGAAGTAATCTATAAATGGTCTTCAATCTGTGCTCTCTCTGTGATCATATATTCAGTCTTCTCAACGTTACCTTATAAACCTATTTTTGAGCCGGCTCTGGGCTCTCTCATATGCCCAATGTTTGGTTCAGGTGAGTGGGATGACATCTGCACCGAGTTCCAACGCATGCTATTTGTGCGATCGTTGCGACCAGACCGCATCTCATTGTGCGTGACTTCCTTTGTGGTGAACACGCTGGGCCTCAAGTTCGTGGAACCCCCTGTGCTGGATATTAAGGCTGTCGTGGAGGATTCCACCTTCAAGACTCCGCTCATCTTTGTGCTTTCACCTGGCGTGGACCCTACTGGGTCGCTCATACAGCTGGCTGACACCTCGGATATGGGGGACAAGTTTCACTCGCTGTCGCTAGGGCAAGGACAAGCCCCTATTGCCACCAGGTGAGGCAGAATATACGGTAGTCAAGAGATTCTCTCTAATATATGCCTTTGTATTACGATTAAGATAATATTAATATCAATTTTATTTAGGCAAAGTTAAGGCCAGTGCCTTTTCTTAAATATAACCACTTAATAATGCACGATCATACCTATACTTATTTCCTTTAAACCCTGAATCTCGAATCCAAATCTGACTCTTGGAAAAAATTATGAACATCAGAGAAAATATAATTATAATATAAAATAAAAATAGTGACTAAATGTTGTTATTTATTATAATTCATTAATACATTCAGTTAATTGTTAATTGTTTTTATTAGAGATGGGTCGAATCCTATGTTTCTCAAATCCGAATCTCAAATCCAAATTCGAATCCTCAGATCCTTAAAAAAGTACAATTCTAATCAAAGTGAAAAAATTTAACATCTAATTTTAAAAAGATTTCTTTAAGGTTTGATGTCAATGACAAATAATATTTTGTTTGCCATGTATATTACTTAATAAACATGAAAACCACTTTTATGTAAATTAATTATATTAATACAATTTGGTTCTTTTTTTTATGATCATGACTACACAAGTTTATACACAGTCAACTCTCGATAACTTGGAACTCGATATCTCGGGATTTGGATGATTCAAACAAAATTTTCAAAAAATAAAATTTTATATAGTAACACGCTAGTCGCATGCTGGCAGGCTAAAAATGTTATAATGTAGGGGACTGGCGAAGATCTTGCAACGTAGCACTACAACCCCTCCCATCTCACCCCCGCACATACAGTACAGTATTTAGATAATTTGCAAGGCCCATTGTAATCTCAACATTTCCATATTCCAGTACCTAATTGTGTTATTTGTGTATGTGTCTTATCTGTTATCTAATATGTACCGGCCCCATGGTGTAGTGGTCAATGCACCTGGCTACGACCCTAGGGGTCCTGGGTTTGATTTCCAGCTGGTACTGTTGGTATTTTTCCCAATGCTCATCAGGGTTTTGATAATTAGGCTTAAGTTAGGTTAAGACTCACCTCGGCTCCACAACATCATATTCACTATCATCACATCATTTCATTGTGGGTACGACATGTAGACAACTTCCTATGTTGTACCCTGGACAACGTTCTGTGCCAACAGAGCGGCTAACAGTCTACACATAAGGTGACTGAACCTGGACATCAAAGTTACTCCCAGTCAAATGCGACATACGATTAAAACAAACAACTGATATGTATTGTTTACCTCGTCACATTAAAGTATAGTATTACTTTATATAAAGTATCAGTTTTCATTCCTTTAGACACAACTGTATTTCCCCTCTATAAGATGAACTGTTCATAACTCGGACAGCCCCCCTACCCCTTTAGTATGAGTTATCGAGAGTTGACTGTAATTACATTTAACAATTGCTTAAAATTTGTATATCAGGTCACAGTCTTAATAAATGTATTCCAGTTAGTTTTTTAAGATTTGTATGAATCTCGAATCTCTCAAATACCATAGGATTCAAGGATTCGTGTGTCTCATCTTTAATTTTTGTTTAAAAGTAATTGTTCTTTTATAAAACCTGCTGTTTTTAGAATGATTGCTAGTGGAGTGAGAGATGGAAACTGGGTTTTCCTTGCGAACTGCCATTTGTCCCTCAGTTGGATGCCTAAACTGGATAAAATTGTTGATACGATGCAGACAGGGAAAGTCCATCCGCAGTTCAGGTCAGTAAAAATGACTATACCTTACAGTTAGGTACATATGTGGTGTAATTAATAGTCATGACATGCAATATAAATACTCCTCGGCAAAATAAACTTATTCCCGTATTTATTCGTGATTATGTTATAAATGTTTGGGATTTTAAAATATGATTACAAACAAAAATGGATGTTAAACTGTAGGCCATAGTTTCATTATATAATTCCTAAGTTTAAAAAATATTTATTTAGCATGATTTATTAACAATAGTTAGTATTGTTTTTAGATATGTTAGTTACTTTTTTTTAATCATCGCGTGTCCAAGCTATGTACATATATGATAATTTTTCTAATGGTGTAGGGATGAGAAAGGGAGTATTTTAGAGGTAATATACTTGCATTTGCATGGAAGGAGACTGGGAAACCATTTAGGAAAAACCAACCTCATTAGAGCTGACCGAGATTCAAACCTGAATATCGCCGTCTTCAGCAGACTAGTCCAACACGAGAGTGATGCCTTAGACGATTCAGCCACTAAAGCAGGTACTTTTTTTTTTACTCATTAATGACTTTTATATTGACAGGATGAGAAATGAGAGAATATGAGGAAAAGTAAAGGAAGAGCCAACCCAGGACTGGATAGAGAAGGCACGACTGAGGTGGTATAGTCATGAAGGAGGGTGAGAGGAAGACCAAGGCACAGGTGGCTGAAGGGAGTGTGTAGGAGAGAGGAGAGGATTGGGCCAAGGTGGAGGGAGAGAGAGGGTGGGAGGAAAGAAATCGGTGTAGAGGCTAATGTTCCAAACAGACACATTCAGTGGCTGGAAGCTTCTTGATGATGATGATGAGATTGACTTTTTATTTTTTTATTAGATTAATGTTTCAAATACATTTTGTTATTGTCTGTTGGCTATAACTTTTTTTTAGACTAATAAAGTGTGAGCTATTATTGTGCACAAGTTCAGAAATTATAACACGGTCAATTATTGATGAAAAAAAAGCATTTCCTGATAACTGATTAATTTATTTATTAAATTGTATTTATTGATGAATTAGAAACGAAGAAAACAGTAACACATTGAAAAAAGTGGCGTATACAAAGAGAGAAGTTCTGAAAATTGAAAAATGACACCTGGACACGGGAATCGAACCCGGGACCTCTGGCTTAGTACGCCAATGCTCTACCACTGAGCTATCCAGGATTCGTCCCGTGCCCTGGGTCATTCTTCACTCATATTTTAAGGCAGAGTCTATGATGGACTGGCNCGCCAGTCCATCATAGACTCTGCCTTAAAATATGAGTGAAGAATGACCCAGGGCACGGGACGAATCCTGGATAGCTCAGGGTTAGAGCATTGGCGTACTAAGCCAGAGGTCCCGGGTTCGATTCCCGTGTCCAGGTGTCATTTTTCAATTTTCAGAATATGATATCTAGTGGAGTAATTCCCTTCCTAATAATAAGCATAAATAATAGCTCTGGCTATTAATTCTTAAAGAGAGAAGTGATAAATAAAATTCAACAAAATATTTTAAATGGAAATATTTTTTTTCCTTTCAAAGTAGTATTACTGTATGACTGTGTGCTAATTGTTAAGAGCTTAGTATTAGTTTATAATAGTGTTGGTTTGTTAACTCAAAATGTTATCAAGTTCAATCAATGCTGTAATCATTTCCTGGCAGGTTGTGGTTGAGTTCAAGTCCTCACCCAGATTTTCCTATTTCCATTCTTCAAGCTGGAATAAAAATGACCACAGAGCCACCCAAGGTAAACTACTATTTTAATATCACTTTTTATTGTAAACACAAAATCATCTGTGTAGTCTAAACATGAGTATAAATGTTTATTGTTCAGGGTATCAAAGCTAACATGAAGAGACTGTACCAGCTGATCACAGAGACTCAACTCAACGCCTGTCAGAATCACTCTAAATACCGCAAGCTGTTATTTTCGCTGTGTTTCTTCCACTCTGTGCTCTTGGAAAGGAAGAAGTTCCAGCAACTTGGGTGGAATGTTGTGTACAGCTTCAACGACTCGGACTTTGATGTAAGGGCACCTGTACTTTAAATGGTCTTTAGGTTAAGGATATAGCTGTATCAATTACCATATTTGTAATTTGAAAAATTATACCAGGACACGAGAATCAATTCCGCAAGGTTGCCATGCATCTGGAAAACTGGGAGAACCAGAAAAATACAGGGAACAATGTAAAATGTGTGTTAATTTGTACATCTAACTGAAATCTTAAAATAGCAGTTCTGTAGATAGATGAAAAAATTAAATGAAGAATGATGTATGATGATTCAAACGTGCTTTTTTTTTCACAGCATCTTACTATCTGCTCAGATTATACACTAATGTACTTATTATGCTAATGTGATAGGAATTATGAAGGTTCAATTTAGATTAAATGTACCCACATTTGCCTGCAGGAATAGTGTAAAACCATTTAAGGAAAAAAAAACTCAATACACCTGGCCAGGATTCAAACCTTAATCTCCTCATCATCTGCAAGCTAGTCTAATGCAAAAGTGATGCCTTAGTCCATTCCGCCACCGAAATGGGTTAAACATTCCTTATTACCCCTTAAACAAGGGTTGTGAAGTGACAGAAGATGTATTTCCCCATCAATATTACATCATCTTGTTTTAAACATAAGTTATATGACTTCACACTAGTCATTTTTATGAAAAATTAATTTTTATAGCTTTTTTCTTAAATATAAGCTGTCTGCAAAAACGGGAATCACTTCTAGAAAACCCAGGGCCCTTAGCTTAGCATGCCAATGTTCTACCACTGAACTACCCTGGATTCTTCTCGTGCTCAAGGCCATTCTTCACTCATAGTTTAAGGCTGTGTGTGTGATGTCCAGTGAGCTGGTTGATGAAGACCAGTACTTTTTTAATCATTTAATTGATTTAATTTTCAGGTGTCAGAGAACCTGTTATCTATTTACTTGGACGAGTATGTAGACACACCGTGGGATGCACTCAAATACCTCATAGCCGGGGTCAATTACGGGGGTCATGTCACGGATGACTGGGATCGCAGACTTCTCAATAGTTACATCAACCGCTTCTTCAATGATGATGTTCTCAATTCTACAAACTACAGGTAAGGAACGCCTTATAGCCTAACCAAAATAGTTCACCTTGGCTAAAGGTCGGTTGGGACTATAACCGTCAAATGTCAAGTCCCATTGCCCCCTTGAAATATAAGTAAGGAACACCAATCTATTAATGTTGGACGTCCATAAGATTGAGGCAACATTATAGATGTCTGGTTTTAGTGGATTTACAAGACTTTAATTGATGATCTTTCCAGAAACTAAACAAGCTTTAAATCATGAAATTATCACTACCTACTGAAAACCATTATGCTGTTTATTTTATCATCTGTTTTTACAGCTTTAAAAAAAAATTGGTGTACCATATCTCATTGTTTCCCAGGAGTACGTGAAGTATTTTAGGGGGTACACAACTTAACACACGTGATGTCATGTACTTTATTAATCCTTTCTCTCCTTCTGTATGAGCTTTGATCACCTTTCAATAATTGTAGCTTTATTAAAATTTGGAATTACTGTTTATTTTACCAAATAATAGGTAATTGTTTTCTTTTTTATATAATGACCTAGAAAAAGAACGTTGGTTATGCCATGGCCCCAAAGTGGGAATGCGACAAGCGAAAATTTCTTAAACACTGCCATATCTAAAATTATTAAATAATATATTTTAATTTTTTTTAGCATCCCTTCTTACTACCCGTTCAAATTATATACCTATTGTACTAATTACTCAAATGTGTTAGGTTTAAGGAAAGGTGAATTTAGAGGAAGTATACCCACATTTGCGTGTGTAGGGAGGGTGAAAAACCATTTAGGAAAAACCACCCTCAGTACATCCGACCGAGATCGAACCCTGATCCACCTGTCATCAGCAGTTTAATCTATTGCGAGGGTCACGCCTTAGACCATTATGCGACTACTGAAGCTTTTTTTTTAAATATGTCCACTATGTTATATTTGTTACTATATAAAATAACCTTATATTAGAATGTGATGAATGTTGTATATGTTCAGTAACACACATAATATATCTTACAATTTCAAAGATCATTACTTCACTCCAAAAGTCTTGTCATATTTTCCTGTTCACTGCTTTCTCGATCCTTTACACGAATATCTTATAGCAAATTAATCTTTTATTGCAATGAAATACACTATATAGTTTCAGTAACTTTTTTAGGTATCAATGATCTATTTTCACTGATAAAACTATCAATATGTTGTTTAAATCACAAAATAGTATCTTTTTGTTCCAGACTCTCTAACTTGCCCACATACTTCATCCCTAAGGACGGCTCACTTCAATCTTATAGAGACTACATTGCATTCCTTCCCAACGTGGACCAGCCAGAGGCATTCGGCCAGCACTCCAACGCCGACATCACATCACTCATCTCGGAGACAAGGATGCTGTTTGAGACGCTCATGTCTTTGCAACTGCAGGTGTCTGTAGCTACCGGAGTCACCAAAGAGGACAAGGTTGGTGACCATTATTAGCAGTGTGCCAGTGGGAGCTTTTCACTTCCTAGTCGAGTTTGAATGATGACAATGAATTTCAAGAAATATAGAGCAATATTTGCTTTACAAATATTTCAAGTATAATTTCTGTAATACATTCATTTTACATGTACATGTACTATCTAAATGTCTTATCATTTTTTATATTTTACAAATTTCCTTTTCCTCCCTTTTGTATTTTTTGGTTTCCTCATTTAGGAAGTTTCGTTGTGCGTTTCACACTCCCTCCTGATGAGTTCTGGTAGAATGAAACCTAGGTCGGGGGATTGGGCGGTAACAATTGATTTTCTTCAAGAGGCAGCCATTACCTCTTTGTCCATTGGCAGCAATGTAAAGTGTGAATTGTGTTCTTCTTTTCACTGTAAAAGCCATAAGGTGTTTGTTCCTTTTATATGTTTCCATCCATCTTTCCTGTACCTTCTTTTAAATACATTTACACTATAATAATTAAATGCCACTACTCCATTTATAATTCTAAACACTAAACATGATGCATAATATTGCAGGTGATGCAGCTAGCCTCGGATGTTTTGTCCAAGATACCAGAACCTATTGACTACGAGAATACAGAGAAGCTGATTGGAGCAAACAAGACACCATTACAGGTTGTGCTATTACAAGAGGTAGGCCCAATTAAAACAATATCATTCAATACATAAGCATATATTTGTGGTATGGGCATGTAATGAGGATAGAAAAAGAGAGGTTGCAGAAGAAAATGTTGGAAATTAAGTATGTGGGAAAAAGACCACAGGGGAGGCCAAGAAAGAGATGGATGAGAGGATCAGATAACAGAAAGTGTTCAAGTGTTAGGAGAAGAATGGAAGAAATTAAAGGAGGCATAGTGGTGGAAGGATAGAGGAAGATGGAGGCATTTTACTAAAGTGACCCGGCCACAGGCTGGAAACAGTTGATTATGATGACTCAGAGCTTAAGTAATGCATTTGTTGTTTGTTGTGTTAGATTTCACGATACAATCAGCTGCTAGTGGAGATTCACTCGTCCCTGGTGGAACTCCAGAAGGGAATCCAGGGTTTGGTAGTGATGTCTTCCAACCTGGAGGATATTTTTATTTGCATCTATGAGGGGCGGGTGCCCAAAGAATGGCTCAAAGGTTCTTTATTTTAACACTGTGAATTTTTATTATTGGTACATCCCTGAAAATTTATTTTTTAAGTATCTTATATCATGATAAAGCAATATACACTTATTTAATCAGCGCTTTGACTAAAAGTGTGGTTTATTGTTGACTCATTGAGTAGTAAGCCATGTGGGAAAATCATATATATCTGACCAGATTTGCAGCAGATTTATCACAGATATAATCTAGACTAAGCCAGATCTATCACTGATCTAACACATATCAAGCTAGATCTATAATTTATTTGGTGATTTTTCACATGGTAACCCTCATTTTTACATTGTCCATTACTTAATATATATTTCATAAACAGCCATGTAGATAAAGTTGGTAACATAACCATGATTCTTATCATTTAAAAAGGAGCTCTATACTCAAAACATTATCAACTAGTAGAAATCATTAACTTTTTTTTTTAAGTATAGTGATGTGAACTGAAAGATAATGATCATGTTCAAGCATATCCTTCGCTAAAGCTCCTGGGTTCGTGGACAAGGGACCTCATGCTAAGGGTGGAGCACTTTGGACACTGGGCCCAAAGCACGCACCCTCCTTTGTTTTTCTGGCTGGCAGCGTATACCTTTCCTACCGGCTTTCTCACCGCTGTTTTACAGGTACTTTTTCTAGTATAAAACAATTTTTATATAAACACTCCAACTTCTGACTAGGCTTTGGAAGTACTGCATATATATGATTTGACTTTGCTTTGAATCGAAAAAGTGGTCTTCGCAAACACTTTATTCAGATTAATGATTTGTCTACCTCTTTAAAACAAACTTATTGTTTTAAATATGTTTTGTTTAAGACATCAGCAAGAAGTTCAAACGTTTCAATTGACTCTTTGTCATGGGACTTCACAGTATCACCGATGGAAGAACATCTGCTGGTCGAACCACCTGCTGTAAGTAGCACCTCACACACCCTTCTCTGCCAAGTAGCCAAACATAACTGATGACACCATTTGTTAATTCTAAATGCATGATAGTCTGGTAAAGAAGCATATAGTTCACACTCTAATTGGCTGAGGCAGATTGATGGCAAAAATTAAACAAAATCAACCAAAATAATTTCAAGGGAGTGGTCTAAGTTTGAAACCACAATCATCAAATATAAATTCATGATAACAAATAAATAAGATCTTACATACAACCATACATACCTAATCAAGCAGTTGCCTTGCGGGTTAGGCAAGAAACTGTGCATTTATCTCCAAAAAACCACAACTCCGTACTTAATCCATCCTCACTAACTTTCTCCACACTTACCTATCCTTGCATACTTCCTTCGCTTTAACAACAGCCACATACCTAATTATACATGCGCTTTTATTCTTAAAACGCTTAATGTTTTTCTTTTCCACACAATCATCTACAACATTAATCAAGTCTTACATGATCTACCCCTTCCTTTTGATCTGTACACACTACCTGCATATATTTTCTTCGTCACTCAATCCACACTCATCCTCTCAACATGTCTAAACCAATGTAAGATGCTTCTTTCACATTGACCTATTGGATTCCCTTTCAAACTGCACTCCTTCGGCACTCATTCAATACTGAATTCGGCCATACGAGTATTTCCACATACATTCCTTAGATATTTCAACCGCATTCACCTTGCTCTTGTGTTTCTCCTGACAAACCCACGCTTCAAATCCATAAAACAATGTTGGTGTTAACACATTTTTATAAACTGCCATCTTTGCCTCTTTCAATACTACTTTATTCTTTGCATTAGTCAAATATATCCTACTATTCTCTGATATTCACCCACCTTTCAATTTCATCTATCCTTTCATATTTTACAAAACATTCTGCCCAGATGCACAAACTCATTCATTTGTTGTTAAATGGCCTGAAATTTAACAAAAAACACTTTAAGTGTGCTTGCCTACACAGATAGTGTACATTGTGTTAGAGCCACCTACGGTTAAGGAATGAACATGTTTAACGTGTTTACCAGGACGGGGTGTATGTACGAGGATTGTTCTTGGAAGGAGCAGGGTGGGACAGAAAGAACGTATGTCTGTGTGAACCTCTACCCATGCAGTTAGTATGTGCCATGCCCATAATACACTTCAAGCCAATGGAACACGTTAAGAAGAGAACAAGAGGTAATTAGATTTAGACTGATTTGATATCATTTTAAATTTATCAGCAAAATTGTGAGTTATTATAAAAACAAATAAATACAACTAAAGAAAGATGGTGCTTTGAAAAAAAAAGAGTATCTGAAGACAACCTTGAACACCGAAAAATTGCAAATTTTACAATGAGGGGGTCTAACGGATAAAAATAAACTAGTAAATTTAATGAAAAAAGCCCACCTGGGGAAAATGTGGGAAAAATCCAATGCATAAAGGTGACATCTTCTTTCTTTCTTTCTTTCTTCTATCTAAACCGCCTTTGTGGTCTAGTGGTCATACTTCCTGGCTACAGATCCAGCTCGTTCACCAGTGCTTACAGATTTGTCTGTGAAGCAATGGGTCTGGTACAAGGTCAACTCAGCCTTGTAAGAACAAATGATGCGCTACTTGAATGAAAGAGTAGCAACTACGGTCTAGAAAACTGAGCTCAATAGCTGGAGGGTTAGTTGTGCCGACCACATGACACCTTATATTCGCAGAAGTTGGCACTAACTTCATCAGCACATGGCAGCCGCTTGGTCGCTAAACTGTGAGCTGACACTATGGAGAGTTTTTTTTATTGCCATTCTGAGTAGTTATATACATTACAACTCAATATTCATGTTAAAAAATCTTAAGTAATTGAATTGTAAGTTGTGAAAGTAACTTGATTTATCAGAATTACAGACAATTGTTCAATAAAAATATTTACAAGTAATTCTCATGCATAAAGTTATATAAATAACCACAATAAAATATTTTTTCAAGTATAAAACAACTAACAAAACATATTTTAACCTCAATTTATCTTCAAGAATGTTTAATGTATTTGATTTGTGTTCACTTTGTATTGAAAAAGTGGACTTCGCAAACCCCTATAAAAATTAATTTTAAATACAATAGAGTATCAATAATTCAAGGTGGAGGTGACCGAGGATTACCTTGGTTTGCTGAAAACTATTACATGGCAAAAATTGGGATGGTTGAATTTATAGGGAATGTATCTGCATTTGCATGGAGGCAGAGTGGAAATCCATTTAGAAAAAAATCGCCCTGATAACACCTGACAAATTTGAACCCCAATATCCTCATAGTCGGCAGTTAAATCTCTTGCAGGAGTGATGCCTTAGACCAGAGGTGGCCAAACAGTCGATCGCAATCTACCGGTCTACCGTGGCCTCTAGTTTGGTCGATCGATTAAAAAAGATTGAGCGAAAGAAAATTAAAGAGATGGTTTGCAGATTTTTCTTAAGTCAACATTAGAAAATCAAAATATCGAAGTTGTCTGACAATCCTGCCTTCGTTTATGACAGAGTATTATTATGAACTCTCATTCAACAAACTATCCCAAGATTATGCCGTGTCATGTATCACCTTCAAAGTCAATTGTTAAATGATAAAATACTTTTTTCAGGGAAATTATGTATTATGTGGTTTGATGAAAAACTCAGTTTCAGTGTGTGACAGGACTATTAAGTTCCTAAATGTAATATAATTCGATTATTAAAACAACACAAAATGGGTTATTAATTTTTATACCAATGAAACAAACAATATAAGTCTATGGTTCCATAGTACAGTAGAATACAAAGGATTTTTCTTTTCCGGAGGAGTAGCTATCTAGATCAAAAAAGGCTGGCCACTCCTGCCTTAGACCATTCGGCCACTGAAGCAGCTAACGATAAATAGTTGCTATAATTCATCACTATCGATATAATCTAGTCTGATAAAATTATGATTAAAATGATTTAATGATATTTCTTTGTCTGTGAGGTATGTATGTGTGTCCTTGCTACTACTACCCTATTCGCTGTGGAGCAGCCGGGAGAGAGTCTTACGTAGTTGCTGTGGATCTCAAGAGTGGAGCAGAGAACTCGGATCACTGGATCAAACGCGGCACAGCCCTTCTACTAAGTCTTTCCAACTAAGTCAAGAATCTGGTCACGCTTACAATGGGGACTTTTTTTATTTATAAAAACAACTAAATTCTCATGTTTTTCATCATTATTGAACCCTTTTTTTATATACAATAAATTATTTATGAAATATAATTCCTAAGCATGTTATAAAATACTAGGGGTGGTCCTTCTCCAACAGGTGCATTTCTCGATGCTGCGCCAAATTTCATAAATGATTTTTTTTAGCACTGCATCTTACTACCCATTCGGGTTATACTTTCTCGTAAATATGGAATTCTCCTTAACGCCCATAATAAATTTCAGCTCTCTATCTCTCACTTTGTAAGAAGAATCCCGGATCTTGGATTTTTCTCATGAAGATGGAAATATCCATGGTATTCATATACAATTTCAGTTTTCTAGAGTAATGGGAAAGAGAAGAAAGCTGGCTAATGTGAATCTATAAAGCCAAGAAATGTAGCAATACTTATTTGTGTTACTCATTTAGTTTACAGTTTGCTATTTCATGTTATAGCTCTTTCTATGAAAAGTGCTCAGTTGGTAAATGTAATAAAGGTTTTTATATTATCCTATCTGTTCATAGAAATTTCACCTCAATCCTGATATTTTGTTTGTTGAATGTTAGTAGTTACATGCTAAGTATCAAATTATTTACTATTTTATGGAAAAAGGGGGATATTCTGAAATGATAAAGAAAACTCATTTGTGTAATTTTTTTAACAAAAAATATTCTACCATTATAAGAGTCGTTAAAGAGGAAACAGTTGCAGTGGTTAAGGCATATGATGAAAATGGAGAGGATGCCTAAGAAAGGTCTACAGAGTAAAGAGAAGGGTAGAAGACCACGGACGAGATGGATGGACCAAGTGCAGAGGCAGAATCTTAGTCAGATCGACAGGAATGGGAGAGGATGTGCCAGATGACCCACAGAGGCGGAAACGTCCAATGATGATAATGATGAT
>CABFWB010000147.1:449527-470992 GCA_902151455.1 Timema bartmani | reverse complement strand
ATAGCACGCAATGATTACGAAAAAAGTGTTTTGACCCGTTGGCGGAAGTGGGGTTCCCATGGGGCCAGAACACTACTCACGAAGTCCCCTTCTGGGTTTATGTCTAGTAATATTGTTGTGAAATAATAGAGACGCCATGTTTTTCACTACTGGTCTAATGCCTGTTCGACATGAGAAACTAAATTCGACTTAGAATATTGTTTTGATAAATAATGGCTTTCTCATTATGTAGACTTACAGTACCCTTCTGGGTTTTTGTAAATATTAATATTTTAACATATTGGGGAAAAGCCATCCTTTGTATTGGAGATTTAACCTTATAGTCTGTCCGGCTAGGAAGCTATAATTTAAACCTGTAAATTTTTTGGTAAATTTCAACACGTAATCTTTTCTGTAAGTTTTTGGATAAGAAAAGGGAAAATTATGGCTAGATTAAAGCTAGCGTTTTAAATCGCCACTTGGCTGTTATTGGTTAAGGACCTTCAGTCCGTTGTTGGAGTTAGTTGTTTTTGAAAGAGTTATTAATACTTCAAAGTTATATTTTGTCATTATATGACTAGATCGATCGATCTTTGAGATGATTACTGAGACTTCAAATTATTGTTATTGTTATACTAAAATTTACATATATATTCCTTGTTTTTGTGCCATATTTAAATACTTACATTTTATATCAATAAAATGACTAATACTGACATTTTTTATGTTGTCACATACTTACCCTTTTTTACTAATTTCTGGGAAAGTTTTCTAAATATTTAATATATGAGATTTTTGTAGAGCGGGTTTGGGGAGGCAGAACTCAAATGGACCTGAGTACGGTCCATTTGTTTTGTGATGGTCCTATCGGCTCCTCTGAAATTATTGTCTTTTTGAATTATTTTGAAATGGTTATTATTTATGTTGTGCACCAGCCTTAATTCATCGGTGAATTAAGGGAGTGTTGGTCATTGGCCCAGTCTGCATCAAAGTAGCCCCGTAAGGTGACATCACATTTCTTCGGATAGAAGAGAGCAACTTCAAGTGTTCCTTGAATGTATCGTAGTATTCGTTTGAGACCATTCCAGTGTGCTTCTTTTGCATTGCTCTGATACCTGCTGTAGACATTCACTGAGAAGCTCAGATCAGGGTGAGTGTAGAGCATCACATGCATAAAACTACCAACAAGCTCACGGTACGTTTTTTTTTATTATTATACACTTTGATGTAGTTATTTCAGGTGGCTTTGCCTCCATCAGTATCTTGAAAAGTTAACATTGTTCCATACCAAATTTCTTGAGAACTTTCTTCAAGTAGGCTGTTTGGCTAAAGAACATACCATCAGTTTTCTTATCAATTTTTATGCCTATAAAACTGTGCAAACCTCCAAGATCCTTCATCTCGAATTCTGAAATAAGAGATGTTTTAATGTCATTAAACTTCTGCAGCTGTTGCTGAAGTCGAAATACATACTTTTTCATTTTCAGTCTGCTCAAATCTGAGAGAATTCCCAAATTTGTCAAGTTTAGCATTCCACTCCCGTGGTGCCTGCTTCAATCCATTAGAGGGTCTTGTGTAACTTACAAACAAGGTTGCTGTTAGTTACAAAGCCAGGTGGCTGCTTCATATACACCTCTTCAGAAAGATCTCCATGTAAGAATGAATTTTTCATGACCAACTGGAAGGCAATTAAATCTTTTTTGTTTATGATGGCAAGCAGGGTTCTGACAGTAGTTAAATGGGCTACGGGTGAGTATGTTTAATTGTAATCAAACCCTTTCTTCTGTGCACAGCCCTTCACCACCAACCTTACCTTGTACCTGATAAGCTGTCCATTTTCATCCTGCGTGATTTTGAAGACCCAATTGCAGTTGATAGCTCGTTTACCGTATGGCAGCTCAGTAAGGGTCCAGATCTCGTTTTTCTTCAATGAGTGCATCTCTTCTTCAACTGCAGCCATCCATTGTTACGCATGATCTCTACTATGGATGTCCTCAAAGGTTTCTGGCAAGTTGTCAATAAATGACTCAGCATCAAGAGCCAGTGCCACATAGTCATTTAGGTAGGCTGGTACAGTGCGAGGTCTCATGCTCCTAAGCAGAGGTTCAAGTTCCTCGCTAGGTCCAGGAGTCTCTTCTTCGGCAGCAATTGTCTCTGGTTCTCCTCCTTAAGACGACTCCTCCTGCAATTCCTCAGTAGAATCTTAACTTGGAGTCGAACCGATGACCTCAGTAGCTCGAGAGTTTGTTGGGCCAATAACATCACTGGTTATGAACGAATGTTCATAAAAAATTATATCATGCCCACGTATGATTTTTCGTTCCTGTGGACACCACAACCCGTACCCATTCGGGCAGTAACCAATAAAGTAGCACTTTTTAGAGTGGCTAACAAGTTTACTTTTAACAACTTGATTAGGTAATTGAAGGTGTGCTACACAACCAAAACCCTTCAGTTTGACCATATCAAGCTTTACACTATACCACAGTTATGCTGGAACCTGGTTTTCAAGAGATTTAGTAGGTGATCTGTTTATACGGCTTCCATCCAGAGTGAATTATCAAGAGAAGAATTAAGGAGTAAACATCGTGTTTTCTCCATGATACTACGTCCCATTCTTTTTGCGACGCCGTTCTGCTGACTGGTTTGCCTGATCGTAAACTCCGACTGGATGCCCTTCTTTTTTAAATAATCAAACATTTCCTGTGACACAAATTCACCACCATTATCTGACCTAAAGTGGCTTATCTTTAGATTAAAGTGCGCTGTTTCCATTGATTCAAATAGCTTAAATTATGAAAATACTTCAGACTTTGTCTTTAGAGTGTAAATGACTGTAAAGTGAGTTTAGTAATCACTCGGGTAAGCAAATAACTCTTTTAATCATATGATATGGGCTTAATGGGCCCACTGTGTATGATCTCCAAAGGGTGCTTAGCTTCAATGCGTGGCTTTGTGTGAGGAAGGCGTGTTTGTTGAGCTTGTATGCAAGCGTCACATAAATCGGGGATCGATCCTAGATCAACATTGATTCCATCTACAAACTTACTTAAGGGAACTAAACCAATTTTGCCTATGTGACCAAGCCTCTTGTCCCATAAATAAGATGATGCTACAATGGATATAGCACATGCTTTTTCACGAGGCGAAAGAGACATTGTATAGATTTACAAGATCGACTGGCAACAGCCACAAAAGTATTGCCTTTCAGAATGGTAGCGTTAGCCTTTTCAAACACAACTTAAAATTCATTAGCGTCCATTTTACTAACTGAAAGCAAATTGAATTGTAATCCAGGGACAATAAGTACGTTGGAAAGTTTGATAAAGTTTTGATTAATTTGTGAATCACAGACGCGTGTATATCTCCAATTTCTTCAGCACACAACATCAATTCTGATTTGGCAATTTTTATATTGATGGACTTTAATAGGTGTATCTTATTTGAGACCAAACTAATATTTTTATCACTGATCATATGTTCAATGGCGCCAGAGTCAAGCAACCACACAGATCCTTCACAACAAGCCGCTGACGTTGACATCGTTAAATTAATTCATCATCACTAGCTTCAACTACATTTGCTTTACGTGTTGAACTCTTCTGCTGCTTCTTGCCTTTCAATTTAGGACAGTCCGAACGTAAGTGACCAGATTTATGACAGAAAAAAACACTTATTACCAATAACTTGCTTTTAAATGCTTTGTTTACAATTCAAACAACATTCTGGTTTGTGAAGATTTCAGTGTTGTAGCCTTCCAATCAGTAACACTAGAGAATGATTGGCTGCATCCATCAATAACTTCTGCTTGGCATTTGCTCTGTTCATCAAGTTGAGATTGTCAGCAGATAGTGTCTCTATGGCAGTGACATTAACTTGATATTCAGATGGCATAGTCAAGAGAAGATGGCAAACAACATCTAATTCTTCGAGGTTAGCTCCCGACGATTTCAATTCCCGAATAGTACGATCAAACCTAATAAAATGCTCTTCAAAAGTCTATAAAAAGGGAACCAATTTCATCATCAATAAGGTTTTGCGCAGTAAAAGCTGATTACCAATATCTTTGCGCGCGTAAGTATTACGAAGCACTTGCCATATATCATAAGCGGTGTTCTTATCCTTTACACAATCCAAGTGGCTGTCTGAGATTTGTTGTATAATCTGCGACTTACACTTGCGATCGGATTTCCGAAGCTTCTCCAACTCTTTTTACTTTTCCACCTTTATTTCAGCATTAACACTAGACGCAATTTTCACCAAGTCCCAATAGTCACCCTGAATAAAGGGCAACAAATCGATTTCATCTAGATGAGTCTCTACCCGTAACTTCCAGCTGTCGAAATTAGTGCCATCGAAAAGCGGAATCTGTACTTTTGTCTTCTTCTAAAACCATTATGGTGGTGGTGATTGGCAACGGCGTCACAAACAACAGGCAAACACGTAGTTCACGCGTACTACTGCGCACACTTGACTTATAGTTTTACCCGTCCTAAAATCCACAAATCACCACAAGCCTGGGCCCATAGCCTTATCAGATTACACAAGTTTATAGAAATAACTAACCAGTTTTAGACTTGACAATACATGTTATAATAACTAAGAGCATGACTCAACTGATACACAAGCTCATAGGCATAGACACAGATCAGCTAAAAACAAAACGAATGACACTTTGACAGTGGTACCAACCTAAACTAGAATTTACCAGCATAGAATTACCTATTTTAACAATTTTATCATCGTGCTTAGGTAAAGATTGAGCTGTTAATGGATTGCGTTTGTTTGTGCACTCAATTTGTGGATAAGGTAATATTTTGTCTCAAATATTTAATTTATTTTAATTAATTAATTACTCTGATTTAATTGTGATTGCTATAGCTAGCTCAGGATTGTACAAAGAAGAACTATCAAAAAGTAGACAGCCAGATGTTGAACGTTTTAATTTGATATAGTTTTGTTTCTGCTTAAACGTGCGAAGAACGGGTAAAACTGCCAACTCTATACAATATGAACTAAATATTCTATGTAATCCTTTTCACAATTGCTTGTACGAGTATAAACAAGAGTGTAAAAGTCTTTTAGCTCACACTAACCTATAAAATGCTAGAATCTTATTGGGCTTTATCTTAATGGTTGCTTTGATGTTTGTTTCCATATTTTCCAGACAACTACTGTTAATGCTCCCCCTAATTAGCTTCCTCACCTACCCCACCCCAATGCTCCATACGTTAAGGGCGTAATAATATTGTTTAGAAAGGTAATACCATTTAACGCCATCATCTTTATGTAAATATAAAAAACAAATTGAAGATGTAGAATTTAACTCATGTTATAACAACAAAATATATAACGTATTCTTTCGATGCATACATTGGAATTATACTGTTGCTGGTATTAGTTACAAAAATAAAATTACTTATATGCATGGCTATATTTTCATGAGTCAAATTTTAACTAGATTGAATGAATTTACCATTTTCATTTATAAAATATAAAGGCTACAGTTAAGAACCAACATTAAAAAATGTAAGCTTAGCTATATATATTTTTTTCAGTTATTCTTTTACAATCTTGGCCGTCATATTCGTAGCGCAAGCTCTGATTTTCCAAATTTGATTTTCATAATAAAAGAAGAGACAAATTGAAAGGGTTATTCAAGAATATTCCCTACAGTTAAGAACTTTAACCATATGTTACCAACTTCGGTGACCGCATGGTCTAAGGCGTCATTCTTGCAGTAGACTAGACTGCTGATGATGGAGAGCTCAAGGGTCGAATCTCGGTCGGGTGTACTAAGGGTGGTTTTTCCAAAATGGTTTTTATCGCTAAATTATTGTTTTCCTATGTAGTTTAATTAATATATATGTTATTTTTATTATGTACTAGCTGTTACCCGTCGTGGCTTCACCCGACGAAAAGTTTAAACATTAGTATTGTAAAATTAATGTAAAATTAAAGGTTGGGAATAGTCATATATGCTATTACAGGACATATTCTATCTACGTACCAAGTTTCATTCGAATTCGTTCAGCAGTTTTGACAAACACGCAAACTTTTGCATATATAATATAACCTGAACGGGTAGTAAGACGCGGTTCTAATAATAATAATATAATCACATTCATATTTACTCGTAAAATTAAAATCACAATATATCTCTTATATACGAAAAGTTTAAANTCTACCTACCTACAAAGTTTCATTCGAATCTGTTCAGTAGTTTTGACGTGATTGAGCAACAAACATCCAAACACACAAACTTTCGCATTTTTAATATATCACTTACCTCTTATATACGAAAAGTTTAAACAATAGTATAACAATTAATATAATGTTGTTCCAAGGCATACTCTATCAAAAACTATTGAACTTTTATCATAAAAATAGCAAATGACTGGCAGCACCATCTAACCTGCAAAATATTTAAACATTAATATTGTAAAATTAATGTAAAATAAATGGTTGGGAATAGTCCTATGTGTTATTCCAGGACATACTCTACCTTCCTACAGAGTTTCATTCGAATCTGTTCAGTAGCTTTGACGTGATTGAACAACAAACATCCAAACACACAAACTTTCGCATTTATAATATTAGTAAGATTTCTCAGTACGGGTCAATTTTTTTCGGACCTTTACGAATTTGTTTCTAGCTTATAATTCAACGTACTATTAACGTTAAAACAGCAATACCAACCAAAGCACAAATTAGTAAAATTAATACACCAATAATTAAGAAAAAAATCTCATATCTAAATTTTATACTACCTGTAATATATAATAAGAATGATAAATTATATATCCTATCACACTTTATTTTCTGCCAACGTTGCTTAAATTAATTTTAATCATATAAAGAATGTAATTATACAATTTGGTTCTTAATACTAAAATAACAAAATATTATAATTGAGGATAGAAACCGACTTGATTTACACCGGTATAAACTCAGATCTTGTAAGAATTTAAAGGTCAAACAGGCCTAAATTTTAAAATTCATAGGCCCAAATTTTATCTTATTTCTTGATAATGTTGGTCAGCACTATAATAAATAAATGTGAAATTGAAACTAATAATATGTTTTGCGGTTGTGAATTTCGATTTCCGATGAAATATTAACTATGATACCAGCCAAAAAATATACGTTTATAATATTCTAACCCTATCATTCTATCACAATTACACTATTGGTACAGCTGTTTGTTTGGCTATCGTGTCTGAAAATACACTAAGACAGATAATTTTCTAAGCTTGGTTTAGTTAATTTAGGTGATGGCATGTATATTAAGGGTAGATCCAAGATATTCGTAAGGGTGGAGGGTGGTAGCGGGGGCACTCTCACAGGACTGGGCCGGGATGTTTCCCCTCATGAAGTTCTGACGGAAAGAATCCATAAAAATTTGAGAGTAAATTTGAGAGTAATTTAAAAATTTATTAGAAAAAAAGACATACAAGCTCACAGTTTATTTTTTGTTAAATTACTTGTTAAAAATGTAAATCAATTATTGACAAAGATTGACACTCGAAGCAACTGGTTAGTGAGATATTACATGACAGTACAACTTGAGGTGACTATAACAAAGATTGAATTGATTTAATTTTTTAATTATTATTGTTAATACTAAGACATGTCTGTAAGGGGGGGGGGACATAATTAGCTCACATGCGTATAATCCAAGCGGGTAGGAAAAACGGGGTGCTAAAAATAATAATAGATAAACACAACCCTTTCGTTAAAAATAAAATTCTGTCGGTAGCCAAACGAACACAACATCAAAAGTATTGTGTTACTGCAGGCGCCAGGCTATGGGTGTTTAAGATGACCTTTGACACATCTTAATGTACGATGCTTGAATGGAGTGGTTTTATGGTTGTTTAACCCGTCAAAGGAAACATTTTAACGTTTTTTTTTTTTTTTNNGTTTTTTTTTTTTTTTAGCTGCCATCGAAGTTTATAACTCATAGTGGATTTTTCATGTTTAAAGGGGCTTGTATTACGTTTTAACGTAACCTTTTATGTTGTATGATGGCGCGCCTGCATCTACCTTGTATTAAGCAGGCAATTAGTGGTTGTCCCCTAAGAAAAAGTTTTGTATAATGTTTAGATTACCTTCCTTGCACCAATATCTTATTTGTGTTAACGTATTACTGAACGCCACCAATCCTACTATAAGCCAAAAAACAAACTAGTTCAGGCTTGAATTTTTATTTTATCGATGCGCGGATAAAAAGACTATAACAATGACTGACATTACTACATCCTGATTTTGGTTTGAAGAACAGTAGAGAAAATTCAAACATATTTATCAGCGGCCAACATTGATAGCATTTTACTATATTATTTGTGCTATTCTATATTATCTATCAAAAGTGGCAGTTCGAGATAACATAACTTGACGTATGAATAAATTAAAATTGTTTTAGTACCTTTAGTAACTATCTTCTATTGTTCTTCCTATCAAAATCGTACTATACAAGCTGTGTGACTGAATTATTCCAGAGGAAGGTTTTATTGGCACTTATAGGTAGTTAAAAAGGATGAATAGGTCCGCTGATATTTATATAGACATCAGATTGAATTAATCAAGGCATCATATTCAGATAACATTCTCTTCCACCAATGAGGTTCGACACTTTAGCTCAGCTAGTAGCGTGTCTGCCTGCTGATCTAAGGATCCTGGGTTCAATTCCAAAAAATGCCTTAAAAATTATCAATGATAAAATTGCTCCTTCCACTTTCGTATTGATGAATTGGTGACTGGAGGAATAAATGTTGTGTTTATTTTAGAATTAAATTAGTTTGTAAGTCGTAAACTGATATAAACAGCCTATTCATATTTTGCACATGAAACACCCCAAATAAATAAAACATGACTGAGATGTGGCCTGTGCAGTATGATTATCATCCTATTGACAGAACTGGTTTTCATCCGAGTCGAACCTATTCACTCTAGGGAACCTCTTATGTTAAGTTAAGTCAGATGAATAAGGATGGATTCGCTTCAGTAGCCCAACGGTCTAAGGCAGTAGTTCCCAAACCCTGGGCCAAGACCTAAATGAGAGTCACAAGAATGTTTCTGAGGGTCGCGGGAAGGTCTCGAAACTTTTGTTCAAACTCAATGAAATATTACATTTACAAATACTTAATCAGACTTGGACTAGCCTCTTGTATTCGGAAAATTGTACCCATCTCAAAGACATACCCATTCTGTCTCGGGAAGTTTTAAAGGCTCTTTTCCCTGTTCTGACAATATAACCTACCTCTCTGAACAAGGATTGTCAGGTTTTGTAACGATCGAGATCCTCAGAATGATCTGCGTTGTACTCTGCTCTGCCCATCAACATAGGATTCCAACCTGAAGAGTTTACCTACAAACTGAAACAGCATCATGGTTGTCACTGTAAAACTCCGTCTCACCAATTTTTTCAAGGGAACATATTGTGGAATTTTATAATTGTAAGATTAAAAAGTTAATTAAATCGATTCAATTAAGTTGTTAACATTTATCGATACAAAATAAAAATTGAAAACCACTCTCCAAGAATGAAAGGGCATTATAGTGGTCACTGAAATAGTATTTTTGGTCACTTACCGAACATTGTAATAAAGTCAAATTTTCATTAAAAATTGTTATTTACATTTTTTTCTATCATAAAGTTATTGAAATAACACTGTTTTTGTTATTTTTATTAATTAAATTAATTTAGTAAAAACCAATATTAAAATAATTAGAAATAGAAACTACTTGGCGTAGTATCCCTCTGGGTCTCCAAAACAGAAAAATATTATACTTAGGGTCGCGATCAAAAAAGTTCGGAAAACACTGGTCTAAGGCGTCACTTTCATGTTAGACTGGTCAGCTGAAGATGGGGAGATGGGGGCTCTTGGGTCTACTGAATATGTTTTTCCTAAAGGGTTTCTGACTCTCCTTCCACACAATTGCAGGTAGATTATTTTCAAAATGCCTTCTTACTCATACCTAATCCGTTAGAGTTATTATAATTTATGCATATAACCTGAACAGATAATAAGACGCGGTCATGAAAAAAAAAGTATGGGTTGGATTATAAGCTTAGTACATCAAGTCAAAAGTATATTTTCTTTTTAACTGCTGTTACCTAAAGAAATGTAGTATATTACTAGGCTTGTTACCTCTTTATTTAAATAACATATTAATCGGATGGCTATATATTTCTCAGGCTTCAAACATCGCGTGTGTGAAGATTATTACTTCTTGTAAAGTGTGTACATAGGCGTTGGACACGCTGGTCGGCCAGACGTTACCAGACAGAATTTCGATAACATTCATGCTATGATAAAAAAACAAAACAAGGGGATCATCATACAGCTAATAGATTAAAGATGGTTCTGTTCAGATGTAGTTCGTTATGATTGGGTGTAACTACCACACCACACGGTCTTAACAAGGTTCATTTGTGGATGGAGAAAGGAAAGATACATAAACTATAGGACATGTAGTAACAATAATAATAATAATAGTAAAAGAAGATCGTGCCGCGTTACGATGTCAAAACAAAGTGTATTCGTTTCGTGTGGGTGTAAAGTGGGCGTTGGTCCGGCTCGAGAAATATTTTAATTAAAATATAATTTGGTTTGATTTAGAATAAATCCAACGATTGGAAGGTATTACTTTGAATAATATTACAGTGTGTCGTGAGATATAGTTAGAATGCCTGAAAAAAAAATGTGGCATGTTTATTGGTTTGTAATGAAAAAAAAAAAGTTTTTTCAACAGGCTGGAAAAATAAATGACAAACACTAAGAACTAAATTATGCCAAAATTATAATTTATATAACTGTTATGTATTTTATAGAAATCTACAAGTGGTTAATCAAGCCGTTAACGCTGCTTGATGTGTTGTATGTAAGTAATTAGTATGTATCACTTACTTGATTAACAAGTGGATGCGCATTTTCATGGATGATTAAATATTGAAAGTATATTGTTAAATTTGGTTTACCCCCTCTCTCCAGTAGTTCCAAGGATACTTGGGGGGCGCTAGGAGGGTGGAGCGTGGAGTTGGTGTTTTAGGTAAAGCGATATAAGTAATTTTAATTAACCTATTTTTTAACAGAAAGTTTGAGCTATAACCATGGGAAATTTAATCTCAATCGGTTTAATGTTGTTTCATTTATTGAGATTCTTCTAGGATTGGCGATGGGGGAAGTAGGTTTTGAGTCTAGTGCCTGTGGGTACCCCCCACCCAAAGGGCGACTACCTCACCCCAGTGGTTCAGGAGATACGTCTGGGGGCGAAAGGAGGGGTGGGGGTTGGTGTTTTAAGTTAAGCGGTATAAGTGATTTTAATTAACCCATATGCTAACCGAACGTCTTAGTTATGCTCATACGAAATTTCAGTTCAATCTGTATAGTAGTTTTTGAGTGAAAGGGTAAAGTAGATTTGTAGCACATGAAACAATGGCATAGTATAGTAGTGGATTAATTATTACGTGTGCAAATATATATAAATATTAATAATAATAATAATAATAATAATAATAATAATAATAATAATATTGCGCATGTGAGCTACATCCTCCGTAACCCAGTTTGTGGAAATATTAGCCAGTGCTAATGTACCGTTGCCCAGGGGACGCCCGAATGTACTAATTATACATCATTTCCGTGGAAGATCTTTTCATGTGCCGATGAGGTGAAATGGTGCAAGTGAGTATGATAGTGTGGAATCAGTGGAAACACTTAAACCTAACATAAGCCTAACTAACCAAACCCTGGTGACCGTTGGAGTAATACCCCTTTCGTAAAAAAGACCTAACACACCAGTCGGGAATCGAACCCAGGGCCTCTGGGCTCGCAGCCATGTGCACTGACCACTACACCACGGGGTCGAGTTTATATAAATATTAAATACTATACAGTTTAAGTACACCCTATATAGTGATATCTATTAATATAAGTACCTAGCGGTATAAGTCGCATCGGTGGTCGTATGGTCCAACACGTAACTCTCGTGTTGGATAGGATGACCAATGACGGGGAGAACGGGGATCAAATCCCTGTCAGGCGTACTGGGGTTAATTTCCCTAAAAAAAAATTGGCTTATCACCTCGTCTTACTACCTGTTCAAGTTATACGCATATTTGATAATTACTCTAATGAGGTAGAGAGGGGTAAGAAATCATTTTAAAGGTAATATACTCTCATTCGCGTGGAAGGAGGGTGGGAAACCATTTAATAAAAACCACCCTCAGTATATTTGACCGGGAATCGAACCCCATCTCACATCTTCAGCAGGTTAGTCTAACATGAGAGTGATGACTTACACCCATATTTCTCAAAATCGGCTCTAACGATTTTGATTAAATCTCATTTATGAACATTAATAAATATTCCAAACAAAATGGCTACCCTCAATATTTCGGCAAAATGGCTTTAAGGGCTCCGGTCTGATGCGTCAATTAACATTTTTTATAATAGCTCCGAAACTATTTGAGATATGAAATTACTTAGCATTACAAATATGTATATATATTTATAATACAGATATTTTATCCGAAACATATTTTTATAAAATCAATAACTTTCAATCTATACGCAATTATATGAATTTTTTTAACTTTTTGGACATTAAAGTTTAAGTATTGCGACCGTAAAAAAAAACTAACCTGAAATGTTGATGGATGTCGACGTCTCATGACCCCCCGAACCCTAAAAAATAGTCTTTGCAATGCCGTCTGTCTGTGTGTCTATAAAAACTTAAAATTAAGGGTAGTTTACTGAAGGGCGAAAAGAGAAAAATTTGGTTTTCTCAAAATCTGCTCAAACGATTTTGATTAAAATTCGTATCTAGGCGTTGATTAAGATTATAAATAAACTGGCTATTTTCATTTTCCTATGAAAATGATTTTTAGGGTACTTTACAGAAGCGTTAATTTCCGTATCTCCACAACTATTTGAGAAACTAAACAACTTATCATTGCAAAATTGTAGGACTATTAGAAATAAAAAACTTTTATTTGACATATATTTTTATAAAAGCAACAGTTTCTGAGATATTTGCAAATATATTAATACAATTTTGTGAGCTTTAGTTGTAAACATATACTACTTAAGTCTTAACGCAATAATTCTCCAATGCCATAGAGTAATTAAATATAAGTATCTAAAAAAGTATGTTATTTTTCCTTAAAGCTCTTAGGAGAAATGTTTGCATAGCAATGATCTATCTCCATTTTAGACTCAATAGTCAATATTTACATTTTTTATTGGTCAAAATGTATAAATGAATAATTAAATATCAATGCGATGACTTGAAGATCTGCAACACCTTATAAAATGTTAAAATTTTAACCAGAAATCGAAATTTTAATACGAAGTGTTGACCCTTGTGGAAGACATTAAACTGTTTGAAATGTTCTTAGGTGGACAAAGATGCGCCTCTTTTCTCATTGATTCTATATCATTGTATATTATTTTATGCGTGTTCTTATGTGTAGTGGTGATGATACAATGTACATTATTCCGTTCAGAAATCTTACGAGTTTATAGAAAGAGAGAGAAAGTCTGTGCGGTGCGCCGCACCATTTATTTTTATATAGTTACACAAACATAATAAAACTATGAATTAATAATGAAGCACCTCAAATAAATGTTTTCTTTTTACATTTTTTTATCAGGCCTATACATTTTATTAATAATACTATAATAAAATGTGTAAAGTTTAAAAATATTAATTTTAATATTAATTTTAGTATGTTACCAAATATTTATATTGAAATCATTCTCCTCACATGCTTGGTATTTAAACACAAAACTGGTTTTTATCAAGTAGGAGCAAGTTTCCCTGTACAATATTATTTAACTTAAGGTGGGATGGAAGGGAATGCGAGAAAAAAACCCAGTGTTTTTGCAGTTTTTATGGCAAAACTTTTTTTGGTCAAAATAAATCAAATATTGATCCAGTATTAACACAGAGTTTAATTTTCTTCACATGGTGACAGGATGACCTGGAGTTTAGTGTCAGCTTTTTGTCTACATATAAAAAGTTTCTCATCTAATGCCGCTATGCTCATGATGGATATTCAACAACTGTTGATATCACTATATGAAAAAAATAAACTCTATGTTTCTACTGGAGAAATATTTGATTTATTTTGGCCAAAAAAATTGTTTTGCTATAAAAACTGCAAAAACAATGACCTTTTATCGCGTCCCCTACGCCCCCACTTTAAAGGACTACTTTTACAATTAAAATACAATCACTGTATTTCTAGAACTCAATAGTAAATTATTTAACTCGTTCTATAATCCCATGTGTAATTTAATTCTGTCCCAGAGTTGACATATTAGAAGTTCTTCTGATTAGTTTTTATTGGATTTTAACGTGCATATTCTAGATAGATATAACATAAAATTACAATACCTAACACTTTAGGAATAAGGAAGGAAGGATTAGGAAAGGTACATGCATTTTTATGGAGGGGGAATGGGAAACTCAGGATTGCAACGCACATGGAAAACACAGGTAATTTTTTGTCTGTAAAAACAGGAAAAACACAGGGAATTTTGCAAACACTAGTAAAAATACTGAAATATTTGTTAATTTGGGACCTTTAACTGAATGATTAACACAGTAAGTCGTTGGATTGAAGAAAAAGTGAACTAAAGAATTAAGCACGTTGTTTCAAACATGTCTTATTACCCCTTAAACAAGTGTTGTGAAGTGACAAGATGTATTTACTCATCAATCTTAGATCAGCCTGTTATTAACCATAAATAACATGACTTCACTCATCACTTTGATGAAAAATAAAATTGTATTACTCTTTCTTCAATCCAAGCTGAAATTCCTTCTGTAAAATCTGAAAAAGAACAGGGATTTTTTTTTGTATGAAAATAGTGACAACCCTGAAAAAGTTTAGGAAAAAACACCTTCAATACACCCGTTTGGGTGTTTGGAATTTCGACCTCTCCATCAATGACGGACAAGACCAGATGATCTTGACACTTAGTACACATATTTCTCGATGCAAGCGAAACACTTATTAACACATGACTTGCAAACTTACCTAACCTAGACTAGTACACCTAATACTTCACACTCAGCTCTAGCACCCATATATCCACAGATCGGAGAGCAGGACGAGGAATTCGTATACAAATTAGTAAATAGTCTTGTCAACACTCGGAATCAAACGAGTGTCTTGTAATTTTTTTTTACAGCGTTTCACTATTATTTCAGGCTAAACGGATATATTAATTACGCTAATGTGTTAGACGCGAGAAAAGTTGAATTTGAGAGGAAACTTACCCACATTTTTGCTGAGGGTAGTGAGAAACAATTTAGGGAAAACCATCCTCAATACACATAGCTGGGATTCAAACCCTAGTCTCCATTTGAATGCTTGTGCATTTACTTAACAATCATCCTCCTCATACAGTTTCTTTATTTTGAGTACTTTAAAGGCCCATAGAAATAAGGCCTTCAACTCATTATTTAATGGGCAATTAATCTATTTCAAGTATACTTTAGTATGTGATTATTCATCAAAGTAATTATCTTGATTAATTTTTATGTGGCTTCGGAAAATCTTTATATGTGGGTGTTGTTCAGTTTACATTATTTATTTGGTCTTCAAAAGAGATTAATGAACTCCTTGAGTGAATCGAATAAGTGAATAATGTATTATTAAGTTACCGGAACTAACGAACATTTGAAACTCTTTTTACCCAACATATGGTTTAAAGAAGACATTAAAACCTTTATCAAGACCCATTTTAATATTTGTTTTTGAAGTATTTTGATAACACATATTTTAATTTGATATGGTATGGTATATTATGTCGGACAATATATTTTAGATTTGGGTTTCACCAATGTTAACTGTATGTACCAACAATTTTTATTTATTTTTTAAGTTGGGCTACAGGTTCGTCTATTTATATGAAAGTATTTAAACGATTATGCGCTAGTAAATTTAGACTAATTGGTTATCACTGAATACGTAATCAATACATAAACTATTTATGTTGCTATAATAATTAGTTTTATCTGTTCCGGGTTTTAGTACTTGTCCAGAATGTCTGTATCTTTACAATTATGTAATAGTAATGCGGTAGGTAGAATATAAAGAAAGTGTACCCGCATTCGCGTGGAGGAAAAGTGTGAAGACATTTAGGAAAAAACACCTCAGTACAAATTGCAAGGATACGAATCCTGACCTAATCTTCACTTGAAAATTACACCAGACTGATGCCTAAGTATATGTGCCCACCGGTGTGAGTTTTTAAATTATTTAAAGGAGAATTATATACTTAGTGATTTAGACCTTTAACTAGACAAGTTTAACGTATAACCCGAATGGGTAATAAGATGCAGTGCTAAAAAAAACCATATAAGCTTAAACATAGACTAATATATATTCCCTGCGTTTTACTATCCGTATCCGTTATTTAAAAAAATTGGGTAAGAATAAGGAAGGTAGAATTTAAGGTTAATATCTACAAATGACTTAAAAACTATTTAAACCCAAGAAAATATCTATCAACTACTCAATTATAATGCTAATAGTTATAATGTATAAAATAACGAATTCTCTATAAACTAGTGTCGAATTCTTAAAAGCACCTAACGGAATAAAACCGCTACCCTCGCTACCTTAAAATGTAAGTTGTATTATTTTAATTGAAAAATGACTCAGGGATAGGGGTATCGAAACTAGGACCCTTTGGCTTAGTACGCCATTGTTCTTATCACTGAGCTATCTAGGAGTCATCCCGTGTCCCGTAACAATAAGCTAAAAACTATCCTGAACAGCCTTGTTAGAATAGCAAATTTTACACACACACACACACACAAACACACACACACACACACTTAAGTGAGTTGACTCTATACAGTCCAATTTAATAGAAAGGGCCTTTTAGAAAATACAAACATATTTATTGAGGTCAAAATCGATACAATTTGTTTTATTAAAAATATATTAATATTATACAGGATGATTCACTCGGTACTGAACACCTATATTTTGGTAGGTGTTGCTTTTTTTAACTTTGTTTAGAACAAAAAGTTTTAGGTTATACTCAGATTCGTGAAGGTCCAAATAAATTAGATTATATAGGTGTTTTTCAAACTTTACCTGATACTATTAAGTTTTTTAGTAGTTTAGTTGTGTTTAGTTCCAAATGAATCACCTTGTATATCAAATGTGACAGCTGAAGATCAAATGGTCTGGCGTATGAATACGTGAATGTAAATTTAGTAGCTTTTCTAGCTACCCTTCCTATAGAAATTGAACTACCACACAACGGAAAATAAAACACTCATCTGAGTAGCATCTTCATAAAAGTGGATTGGGCTTGGGTCTATGAGTAAGCAAATTAGCATAGTGCTTACTTATTTGCTGCATGTCACCGGATTCAATTGTTTTTTTTTCCTCGGGCACAGTTTCACACTAGGAATTGAAATGACGCACTTATTGTCTCGACTGTTTTTGTTAACAACTATTAAGTAGTTACCAACCAATAAAGACAAAATGCAATATACACGTTACAAAAGTGCAACTTGTATGGTACGACACAACCTTACACGGTTGTCCGGGGGAGCCTCAAAGAGAGAGAGGGAACGATCACAAACAACCAGACTTATTACATTTAAACACGGTCATGCATAGAGAATCCACCAGACACCATATAATGTATGAATACGTGTCAGCACATAATGCCAAGCAGTACAGAAATAAATAAATTTAACAAGTTATATAGTCTTCGCAAAAAAAGGAAAAGAAAGAAAGGAAGGATTTGTTAGTTATTATGGTACATCCACCATCAAGGTTGTTGACCAATGTACTCTATCTGATCATAATAATCTGTTTCTGGTTTTTATGTTCTAAGCGCATACACATCAAATATTTTTATACAGGTCAATGGTATTACTCCTTAAGTGTGTTCAAACCCGCTTTTGTGGCCGAACGGTCGTCTAAGGTGCTAGTCTCGCAATAGACTAGGCTACCGATGATGGAGGGATCGTGGTTCGTTCCAGGTCGGATGTATTGAGGGTGGTTTTTCCTAAAAGGCTTCCCACTCTCTCTTTCTCGAAGCAAATGTGGGCACATTTCCTCTAAATTTATCCTTACTCACCCCTAATCAATTAACGTAATTAGTACATAAGCGTATAGCCTGAATGGGTAGTAATACGCAGTGCTAAAAGAAATGGTTAAAGCGGGATTTAAATAGCTGTCTGTTACACTTCAAAAGTGAAATGGGCCATTTCATGAATTGGCTAAATTTCTTCTCATCCCGTGAACTGGCTTCTTCGCTTGTTCCCCAACTGGGTAAAAACTTGACCGGTTCATGAATTGGGTCGCGTTTGTGCTGCTCAGTTCATGGATGGGCTATTTTATGAACAGGGCAGCTCCAATCGTTACCAAATTCATGAACATGGACGAGTTTTTGTCCGCTCCGTTAAGTGGACAAATGAAGAACACGTTTGGTCTTTAAGTTAATTTAACTTTTAATCGTTTTGAAATGGAAGGTCAGGTTAAGTTAAGTTGGATTAGTTTAATATCTTAAAATTAATTTAATATTACTAAGCACCATGGAGTATAAGGCAACCCGCTTCGGTGGCCGTATGGTCTAAGACGCTACTCTCGCAGTAGACAAGACTACCAAGGACGGGAAGATCGAGGTTAGAATCTCGGTCGGGTGTGTTGAAGGTGGTTTTTCAAAAATGGTTTTCCCTCCAGGAAAATACGGGTACACTTCCTCTACATATAACCTTCTTAATCCCTAAAATCATTGGCGTAATTGTTTGCAAGTGTATAGCCCGAACGGGTAGTAAAATGTGGTGCTAAAATATATATTTTATAGAACTCCTCTCTATGGGTAAATCTAAAATTTAAATCTTTTCAACTTCTTGAAATATTAATGAAAAGTTAAAAAAAAATTAAAAGGCTAAAAGGGGAAATAAATAAAATTGTGTTTGCTTTTTAATCTTTAGAACAATTACTCCAAGTACCCTCAGTCCGGTTTTGAAATATGAAACCACTCGTTTCCTTTTTTCTTTGAAGAGAAAAAAAAAACCTGACCCTGTTTGTTATTAAATACGCGTTAACATTCACCACAAATCCCGATTCATATCTGTTTTTTTCCTCAACAATGTCATAATAAATCAGCACCACTTAAAATCGTATCCTGGCTGACTTCAAAACCACTTCCAAATGTAGGTTTGATCTCTCAGGCTACTAAATATGCGGACGAACCTAATAACAAGACTTACTAATCTTCTTTAGACCCCGTATCCAATTAGGGACGTTTCTTTTAAGCCCAAACAGATCTTCTATCATGTTGCATTTTTTTTTGGTAGGATTATCGCTTGTTAAATTATGAAAGCAACATCTTAATTCGTAACTGTCATTTGTGTATGATGGTCCCCTTATTATACGTCGTGAATGAATGCGGGGGGAATTTGTCTTCGAGTTAAGGCACCCAGCCCACCACCTAAAGGTGAGTTTAAGAAGATAAGCTTCATTTTCACATTTAGTTTGATTACAAAATTAATTTGAGACAATTTAAAAAAAACTGACAAAGCGCATAAGCATATTAATATAATAGAATACTCTACTGAATGATGTCGAAATATTTTATCTTAGTATCTAATAAGATATCATAGATGTAAAATATTTTATTCTCCTCAATTACTTTTGACCACCTCGGTGGTCTAGTGGCTAAAGCTCCTGGCTAGGCCTAGATATTCAAAGGTCCCGGATTCGATCCCCGGCGCTTTCAGATTTTTCTGTGAATCAATGGTTTGGTAACGGGATCAACTCACCCTTGTGAGGCCAATTGAGGAGCTACTTGATTGAAAAATTAGCAGTTCTGGTCTATAAAACTGAGATTAACGGCCGTAGGATTCGTTGTGGTAACCATATGACGCCCCCTGTCCGTATAATCTGGCCACTGTCTTCGCCGGTGGAGGGCGGCTTGGGAAATTGGATTAAAGCTCTTATGGATAAGTTGGTGCTACATTACCAGCCAGCTGTATTAAGTTTATTTTGTTTTGTAAATTGTATTTTAAGTTTACTCAAGGCAAATGCAGTACAATTCGTCTAAATTCTATCTTACTACACCATTAGTGTACCTAGATGTGGTTCACTCCCAGTAAGCCCAACCGTAATTCTAAACCCGAACTCCTAGATCCTGGCAAACCAGACCAAACGAGACTGACGCCTTAGATGGTGTACCCACTCACTGTGACTAATTTTCAGTTTAGGGTATGTTTGGCAATGTTAATTTTGATTACACTTTTATCTTCCCACACCATCTCTTTATGTATTTATTTTTTATATTTATCTGTGTTAGTAAAATGAAGAGTTTTATGTTTTTCACAATATCTACCTCATACAGTGGTCTAAAATTTTAAAAATTAGTAGCCCCCGTGCACAAATATGTGCACCTCAAAGCATGAATTTAAAAAAGCTACTATATTTATTATCAATCAAAAAATGGCACGGGCCCTGGGTAGCGGAGGGCTTAAAGGAAATAACTATAATGTTACTTTTCACGTACAGTCATTAAACTAAAAAAAATCTCTCCCGGGAACGTCGTATATTTAAGATAGAATGTAATAAATAAGAAACACTAATTTGTGCACCCGTTTTACTAATATATTTATGAAAAATGGCATTATAAATACATTTGCCATGTTTCCATAAAAAACACTCAGAGTACAAGGTTGAAAATTGTTCACGCTAATAAAACTCATGAGGGATAATATTAATGTATGGTTATAACTATACAAAACTAGGAGATGGATTTTCAATTAAAATGTTTTATATAATCAAATGATTATATTATCTAAATAAAATATAAATAATTTAGTTGGTTTAAAGATTTTTTATTATTCACTTTTAACACATTAATTACAAGAGTACGTAAACATAATCACTTAACCTATATAATTATTGAGATTCATATGCGTATTTCAACAAAAATAGCTCACTGTGTAGTTAAATAAGTTGAAAACAATACTTTAAAATTACAAGTTAATGTCTTTATAGTGTCAAATAATTTGTTGGTTTAATACTTATGAATTATGGGCATCTGATTTCTCTTCACAAACATATATTATAGTGCTTCTCCAGTATTTATGTTACTTACTGCATATAAAATAATATTATTTATTTATTAAGAACTCAAAATTTGATTTTGGTTACTAGACCAATATACTCCTCCATGTGTGCCGTTTGAATTCTATTAAAGCTCTAGATTCTAAAACATGCAACTCTTCTAACACGTTTGTGTTGCAAGTTGCCTATATCGTAGGTATTCTGAATCTCCTTATAATTTTTCACTTAGAAAAATTTATGGTACGGCGCACCGCACAGACTTTCTCTCTTCCTATAAACTCGTAAGATTTCTGAACGGAATAATGTACATTGTATCATCACCACTCCACATAAGAACACGCATAAAATAATATACAATGATATATAATCAATGA
>CABFWB010000147.1:435116-447545 GCA_902151455.1 Timema bartmani | reverse complement strand
TCATTGCAAAATTGTAGGACTATTAGAAATAAAAAACTTTTATTTGACATATATTTTTATAAAAGCAGCAGTTTCTGAGATATTTGCAAATATATTAATACAATTTTGTGAGCTTTAGTTCTAAACATATACTACTTAAGTCTTAACGCAATAATTCTCCAATGCCATAGAGTAATTTAGAGGAAATATAACAGAATTTGCGTGGGGGAAGTGGATTTTTTTTAAACACCCTCAGTACACCTGACTGGGATTCGAACCCCAATCTCTCTGTCATCAACAGTCTAGTCTAAAACGAGAGAGACACCTTAGGCCATGCAACTACCGAAGTGGGTTATTAGTTATCTTAATGTAAAATGTAAAGTATCCGTTTCTTAAACATTCAAAAATGAGATTATATTTAACAAGTTCAAAAGAAATCCAAATTCCATTCCATTCTTACTACCCGTACGGGCTATTAACTTATTTTCATTAATAGGGTAGGTAATTATAAACTACATTTATAAGAAGTGTACAGCATTTATTTAAAAAAATAAGGGAAACAATTTAGGAAATAATAACGTTAATACAAGTTATTCAACCAACCGGTATTCGAACACAGACCTTCCCTTCACCTGAAAACTAAAGTATACGAGACTATACGCTTTTATCACGTTCCCACTGGTGCGAATAAGTGATAATTACAACTTAATTTATTATTTTTATTTATTGTAGGTGTTTGCATGAACTTTCTGAATCGACTGATTATATCAGCCCACGAAAATTTCTATGGGCGAAAGTGAAAAGGTCTACTAATTTTACCGGGAAAGGTAATTTTACATACCTTTCAGGGTTCTTTTATATGCCACAATCTATATAGGACCGATTGCTTTACTTCCCCTCCGAAGGAAGTTGTGCTACGGATTTTAATCGCTCAAGAAAATTCCATCGACCCCATATAGGTTTGCACCCACGAACATTGGGTGCCTGAGGCGAGCACCTTACCCCAATACCCCTTAGGTTGACTTAATTTAATAAAAAAATGTACTCATCAATCGCACCTATTATCTAATAATATTCTTTTATAGTTTGTGACACAATTTTCGAAAATCTGTTTTCAGTTAATCTCCCTTAAACCGATTCTTTGGTAAATTGGAGATAAAATACCTTCTGAATACGATTCATAAATACGACACTTAATACATTTTAGTCGTATTGTTCTGGCTATTAGCAACTAGACTATCTAACTTTGAAGCACAGGATGAAGAGGGTGAAAGTGTTGGGGACGCGAGAAAGGCCAGTGTTTCGGCAGTTTTTAGAGCAAAACATTTTTGGCCATCATAAATAAAATATTGCTTTAGTAGAAATATAGAGTTCAATTCTCTTTACATGGTGATATCAACAGTTATTAAATATCTGTCGTGAATATAGTGGCATTTGACGAGAATCATTTTAAATGAAGAGAATGAAGAGAAAAAGTTTTTAACATTTTAGGACAACTTTGACAGCTATTCAACAACTTTCAATATCACCATGTGAAGACATTTAAACTCTAGTTTTCTACTGGAGAATTATTTAATTTATTTTGAACAAAATAATGTTTTGCAATAAAAACAGAAAAAAAATGCACTTTTCTCGCGTTCCTTACACTTCCACCTTAAGGAAATATCTTATTATTTGCTTAGCGAGAAGAAGGGAAAGCACATCGTGGGAAATAATATGAAGGGAATGCTGTCTGAATGCGGACACCGGCGATCTCGGGCACCATGATTGAATGAGTTGTCTGGTTTGAGATGAATATGACTTTCCAAGCCACCAACGAACCGGATGACGCACGCTCTTAAAACGTGACCCCCCGGAACTTGGAATCGACTGTACATTCTGTCATAGTAGCAATTAGATCCTTTCACTCTTCACAGAAGCAGTGGAGAAATGTTCATACATAACATACCTGTGCAAATAATAGTTTTGTGACTGCACGCTCTCAAAATAATTTAAGTAGAATTGAAGTCAGCGTGATTTCTGGGGCGACGGAGTATAAGTCATGGTGATTTGAGGGTCAAGGAGAGGAAGAAGTCCCATTGAGTTGGAGGCTGAGGGGGTATAAATCATGGCGAATTGAGGGGCAGCGAGAGGAGGTCCCAGTGAGTTGGAAAGGCGAGATAATTTATGTCATGGAGAATTGAGGGGTAAGGGGAGGAAGTCCCAGTAAGTTGAAGGGCGAGATAATTTATGACATGGTGATATTGAGGGGCAAGGAGAGGAAGTCCCATTGAGTTGGAAGGCGAGATAATTTATGACATGGTGAATTGAGGGGCAAGGAGAAGAAGTCACAGCAAGTTGTTGGTTGAGAGGCAAGAAGGGGAAGTCACAATGAGTTGGTGGCTGAGAGAGTATAAGTCATGGAGAGTTTAGGAGCAAGCTGGGAAAGTTACAGGGTGCTGGTTGAGGAAGTATAAGTAATAATGAATAATTGAAGGGCAAGAAGGGGAATTCACAGTGAATTAGGAAGGTGAAGGAGTGAAAGTCGTGGTTCATGTAAGGGCAAGGAGGGAAAGTCACAGTGAGTTAGGAAGGCAAAGGAGTGTAAGTCACGGTTAATGTAAATCTCTAAAACTGAATGTAACAAAAAAATAATGTTTCGAGTTCTTTTACTTTAAGTTAATGTTAAGTTTGTTACATAATAATCAAGGGTTTGAGTTTGACTTTTAAAATGAAGATCTAATTTAACTTGTACCGTTTTTAATTTTTAGGACATTGAAGTTCGCAAATACAATTTAAAATTCATAAATTTTGTACACTGGATGGACATCAAATAAGACACCCCAAATTAGTACGAACAGCGTTACCCCCCAGGCTCATTGATTAAATTCATGTGGCGTGTCTTTAAAAGCAAAAGGGTTTGTTTGGTAATAGTGCATTAAAGTTTCCAGTTAATCCATTTATTTAAAAAAGTTTCCATTTTTTCTCGATAAAGCCTGAAATAACTTTTCTAAAGAATGATTACAAAAAACTTTTCAAAAACATTCTTAAAACCTTTATTCCTTCAAATATAATTTCAAGCGTATATATTTTACAAAATTTTAAGTGTGAACTCATATAAAATGTTAATTTGACTTTTATATATTTTTTGTTACAAATATTTTTATGAACTTTTCTCTTGACAAGGGACATGATTTTTTTTAAAAAGTGATCAAAATACCCAAACATTTGCGTTTTTTAATTATTCTTAAAAAATTAGCTTCTAGAAAAATTCAACTATGGCCACATGTGTGTTAATTTAACTAAACAAGGTCTTACTTTAATACAGTTGCATAACTTATCAAAATCTTAAAGTTGTTACATTAACATAGCAAGCTATAATCAAAACTAAAATCCCACATAATTTTAATTACAATAGTGTAGTGTTGGATTTAATCGAAAAATTATCTTTAAACTATGTATTGAGCTAGATCCATCTAAATTTCTGTGCTTCACGTCTCATTGACCATCTGGCCTGTCCGTATGTCAACGCTAATTGGGTAAAGACGAGGTAAGATTCTAGAAACTCACTTCAGTGGCCAAACTGTCTAGGGCGTCACACTCGTATTAGATTTACCTGCTGATGACGAGGAGATCAGGATTAGAATCTCAGTAGGATCTACTGAGGGTGGTTTTCCCTAGATGGTTTCCCACCTCTCTTTCCAAGAAAATGCGAGTAGATTGCCTCTAAAATGCCGCCTTTCTCATCCCTAGCCTATTAAAGTAATTTATCATATATGCGTAGGACCTATATCCTGAACAGGTAGTAAAATTCGGTAATAAAAAAGTATCTAGAAGAAATGTACTCCCGCATTTGTGTGGTAAAATAGTAAGAATCAACCCGCTCGGTGGTTGAATGGTCTCTAGGGCGTCACCCTCGCAATATACTAGACTAACGATAAGAGGGAGTTCAAGGTTCAAATCTCGGTCGGATGTACTGAGGATTATTTTTCTAAATTATTTTCCACTCTTTCTCCATGCAAATGCGTGCACACTTCCTCTAAATTCAATCCTCACCATACCTAACACTTTAGCATAATTAGTACATAAGCGTAGGCCTATAACCCGAAAGAATCATTAACACATGTCGCTAAAAAAAACAAAAAAACTAAAAAGCTACTTCTGAAAAAAAAAATCAGTACAATCTGCCGAGATACTAGCCCCGATTATACTGTCACCGGCTAATCACACTAGACGAGATTAACGCCTTTGTTCGTCTGCCCACAAATGCATCCTAGGCTTGAATCACCTTATTAAGGCCCTTGGCCCTGTCGAGTGCAAGTCTAAAACTTATTTTTGGGGATGGTGTGGAAGAGGCGTGGCGTGGCTTCACAACCGACCAAAGTATCCTTCCGCGCCAACAAGAACAGATGGATCACGGAAACCGTAGATGGCGCTAGCTACCGGACAGGTCTTGTTGAAAAATCACACATTTGGAAATTTCGGTTCTCTCGAGGATGAATTAAATTTTTATAGTAATATTTTCAACACCTCTTCTAAGATAATGTATCAATATTTATTAGGTGTTACATTTCCTTAGTTTTTGTTATGCATCTGGCAGTTTTCTATTGAATAATATTAAAATTATTGATATTTGATCACTGTTAAAATTATAGAGAGGGGTGTATATAAAAAATATAACTTAATCAACATGCTTATATTCTTGAACAAACCGTTTCCGAAAAGAAAATTGCAAAACAATAAAATGTATTGAAGATAACCGTTTGTTCCCATGGCTCTGCATTTTCACACCAAATGAAAAGGGCCAATCGCCTTAAAGCAAAGCCATTATTATTATTAATAATAATATGGGTTTAATTAAACTAAATTCTTATTAAAGTTATCCGCAATATATAAATGTCAATTTCGTCTTGTATAGTTTGCAGTAATTGGGGCTGTTGGGGTTTGAATCCAAGCCCGGGTGTATTGGATGTGAAAGCTTTTCCTAAATGATTTTTCACTCTTCTTCAATTTTGGGCTAGTTTCCTTTAAAATTCTACCTTTTTTGTCCTTACACCATTCGTGTGTTTAAATACACCTAGCTTGGAGGCACGCCTCTTGATTTAGTAGTATTCTTTCCTGGATACTAATCTAAAGGTCCCAGGTTAGATTCCCGGTGGTACTATAGGTATTTTTCCCGATGGCGTAGTGTTCCTATGGCCACCATTATCTGGTTAGTTAGCCGTAAGCTAGGTTTATGACTTCTACCAACACAATATAAACATAATCAAATTATCTCATCGGGGTGAAGTAACCGCACCTACATGGTGCCCCAACCACATAATACGGTTACATACATATTGGCCCTGCCAGTAGAAGACTAGGGAAATATGTAGCCAACAAACCCTGGTGGCATGCTTAAAAATAAAGAAAAAAAACATCCTGGATAGGTACAGTCCATTTTTCATACGAAGGACATTTTATACAATACAATTGAGGTCAGCAATAATAATGTTTTAATATATTTATTGGTGTTATTTTATAGTCATTGTGATATATATCAAAAGGGACAGCCCCATATCACAGGAATTGACGTATGAGTACTTGAAAACAGATCTAGTAACTTTTATATCTCTAAGATAAGGTTATTTATTTGAAAATTTAACTTTAATAAAAAGTGGTACACATATATTTTTAGATTTAAGTTTTAAAAGCGTAACATGAAATTAAACTATGAAACTTCTGTGCATTATATCTTTCATTTACTATTTAATTCCATCAACATAGTTTCTACGGATCAATTTTCATTGGAAGGGCCTTATCTGACAGCTATAAAAGTGAAGAGATATACTTTCATGTATGCATAAGTCAAGTCACGTGATCTTCAGCTGTAGCTTTCGATATTTATATTGATAACTTGAGGCTAATTAAATAGTAAAATGTAATCAATTTTGGGAGAAAAAAGTGGGTATGTTATAAAAGGCATTTTATTTGAAAATTGGACTGTACATTAAGTTTAAAATTCAACGTGTGGATTATCCCGGAACAAATCATACCTTGGGCCAATGACACAGACTTAATCAAGTTTAAAAAACATTAGTGAACATTTTAAAATGGTAATAAGCTGGGTTAGTATTTCTTATAATCTTTTACAATGAAAAGTGAGGTAAGTCTGTGGATGATGATCCATTTATTGTGATGGTTAAAAACGAACTCATTAAACTTGAGGGCCGAAAACTCATCAGGAGTTTCTTTTGTCCGTGCTGGTGAAAAGTGGTGGCGGTGATGGGATAGAGGTAGACGGGAGAGGGGGGTGTTGATGGGGAGGGTAGAGATGTCTTATGGCCTTTGCCGACTCTCCACTCTACTTTTCTTTTCATTACCTAGGAATGCACTCAAGAAATAAGCTTTGGGAGATGACCTGCGAGCCAAACTGTAAGGTTGATGGAGAAATGGTAAGGTAGGCCTACTGTGTCGTGTTTGTTCCCCTCTCTCTTCATCCCAACATTTCTTATACCTCTGTTACTTGTCAGTTGTCTGAAAGAAAGGTGCCGACACTCGGGAGATTGCTATGGAACGATTTTTTTTTGGGTGGTATTTTCTATTCAATTTATATGATCCAACTATAAATTTCTTTTCCCAATAAATGAATTTTGTTTCCACTATCATGACGCATTTAACTTGTATTTCTACTTTTTGTCTGTAATGTAGTGAAATATCCTTACAGACACTCTAGCCTTTATGTGTGTATAAAATATTCGTATATATATATATATATATATATANATATATATATATACACATTTCTATTAATATTCACCCGCAACACTAGTCGCCTAATCTAATTACACACTTTATCTGGATACTTGACTGCTGATAATTGGTTGATCAAGATTTGAATTCCGGTCGAAGGAACTGAGAATATTTATCCATCCTCCCTTCGCACAATTGCAGATAGGTGCGGATTCAAGGGGGGTCAAAGAGTCAGTTGACCCCCTGTGAAAGTTAAAAAATGGGGTGTGGCTGTGTCATGGACACGGCCGTGTGTTGTACGTGAATATGTTTATGTAACAGCTGACGATTAAAACTTAAAAGAACATCTTAGCTTCTCCGAGTCAAAAGTTATACTAATTGCAAATCTCGATACGCAGCAAAATAACCTCAAAATGGCGGCGCTTCCCCTCCACCGCGCGCGACGCGTCACTGTTCTCGCTTATCGTAATGAATTCTTTGATCCTTTAGCTATCCAGTGGTATAATTTAATTTTGGATGTAGAGGAAAGATTCGAAACTACAACACCAAACTGTATCCCCCGATTTTGTTATCATTAGGTTTTTTTTGGATTGCCCCCGTATGGTAGCAAATTTAAAGACGTATTCACGTCAAAATTAATATAACAAACAAAATGAAAGTTCAAATTTTAGAAAGAAAATACAACACAGATAAGTTTTATACAATTTTTAATTATTTTACACACAGACACCTCTTAAGCCGGTCCACACGTGCGTTATTCGTCCACGTTTATTCACTTTTCGATATGATTCACGCGAGTGTGAAAAAAATATTCGTTTTCATGTACGAATATTTGTCGTGCATAGCGAGTAACGAATATTGTTCCACGTAGAGACGGTAGACTACCACACATCAAAAAAGACTAATAATCGCCTGAGAGCAGTTCATCCACGAATACCGAATACAGAGTATGTGTGGACAGCAGGAGTAGCGGAACTGTGGGGGACTCCACCCACTGGAAATAATTTACCCCTCCACGGAATAAATTCCCCCCTAAATATATTTCAAATCCTCTGATATTATCGAATATGAAGCTTAAACATGGCCTTAAATTAAACTCCAAATGACTTCTAGATGCATTATATTGTCAAAAATTTGCCGGAGAAGACCGCTTCAAATAACTACTTGACTAGAGGTATCTAACTGGCAGAAAAAGTTAGGGGAGGAAAGCTCTAAATAGCTTCCAAGGTCATCCAAATTTCAAAAATGTCTTGGGGAGGATAATTCCAAATTCTGAATTTTCTGAAAGAATTCAATTTTCAAAATTTTATCGGTGGAAGACCACTTAAAAGATTATCTTCTAGAGGTAGCTAATTATCGTACAAAATTAAGGTGAGGGTCACTCTAAATAACTTCGAGGGGCATCCAAATTTCAAAAATGTCTAGGTGAGGAACACTTTAAATGGAATATAAGAGAATCTAAAAAAAATCAAGTCGAAGACTACTCATAGCTTCTAGAGTGAACCATTTTTCCAAAAATTGTTGAAGGAGGGCCACTCCAAATAGTTTATAAAAACTATCTGATTTAAACAAATAAGAGAGGATGACCATGGTTTAAAACATACATAAGATCAAATATGAATGAGAAATTATTAAATGGCTTCAAACAGAAATCTAATATTGTAAGTAACTATGTTATTTATAATTATGACCCCCCTATGAAAATGATCTGGATCCGCCCCTTATTGCAGATACACATTCTCAAAATCCTACTTTATCCATCAATACTACACTAGCGTAATACATTTATATGTGTGTATACGCGCGTATAAACCAAACGGGTAGTGAAGTGAGGCGTGGTGATTCTTAAAAAATAAAAGTTATCTATTTGTGTCGAATTGAAGGCACTGCTACACTTGTTGCACCAAAACGCTGTCTCATATTTCAGCTAGGGTCAAGCATAAATTATAGATTGGAAAACTGGACTCCACCGCATATATATGGCAGTATTAAGACTTCGTGGCCTTTTTTTTAACTTGAAGTTTCCCACAACAGGTTTAATTTTTGACAGAAAAACGAACATGTGTATGTATAAGGTAATTTTCTAGTTGTTTCAGTTGTAAAGGTAAGGTACAAGATAATAATCAAAGCACGCACCATGTCAATTTCTGCATGGCCATAATAAGTTATACACTGTATGCTGCCTATAATAATTTCAAATTTGAGGATACGAAAATATGGACAAATTTATACACTTTCATAATATTGTGCTTTTATAGTTATTTTATTAATTTAAAAAACAGGTTTGTACCAAATAAATGAACCATCTCTTCAGAAGATACGTTTAGTTTAATTGTCTACGTATAGCAAGCTCAACGATTCTTTCGTTTGCTACGGACATATTAGCAATTTAAACATAAACTTTCTTAAAATAAGAGAAAAGGTCCTAGTCAAACTTCACGATTCCCTCTAAGAGAATTACAATGAATTTAAATAGATTCCAGCCTGCTCATCTAATTTATTTATATTAGCTAGTTGATTCTCATACTACCCACATTGGGTGGCTTATCGGAGAAGGAGAGATTGGAATTCGAATCCCGTACAGGTGTATTGCGGATGTTTTTTCCTGAAAGGTTTCTCACCCTTCGTATACGAAAATACTGGTACATTTACTATAAAATATACCCTACTAATACCTTCCCCATTAATGTAATCAATAAATAAGTGCGTGTAACATGAACTTATACTGAAGTTTATTACAAATTTTTTTGCGTGATCCACGGCTTACTACCCGTCCGGGCTACTAGCCTATATATATCAATGCTATAGGGAGGGATGGATTAGAATTTAGAGTAAATGTACCCACGTATACGAGAAAGGATAGTGAAAAATAATTTAGGAAAAAACTCTGTTCACCTGGATGGGGTTCGATCCTCGACCTCCTCATCACCGTCAAACTAGACAATACAAGATTAACGCCTTTGTCCTCGTGTAGACTCATTCAGGTGTTAAATGATTTTGGATTTTAATTCCTTGTAGCTATATTTTAAAAATCTGTTGTTTTTTTAAAAATTATTGTTAGGTGCATGANTTTTTTTTTTTTTTGCCAATTTAAATAAATAACTTTTCTTCTCATTTAAATGCAGTGAAGCAAATAAAGAATCCATGAGTGGCTAGGAGCGATACTAAGACTGGTAGATGTTGTAGTAAAAATGTAGTCTTTCCTCCCACCCTCCCCCTCAGTTCTACAACGCCTAGCGCTTGTTGCTGTCTGATCTCGTGTCCGCCTGGATGTTAATGAGTTCCTAGAGGCACCGACAAACCCACATCCAGTTTAATATCGCTGTCAGTCACACTTGTACTAGGACACCTCGAATGATACAATACCGGTACTTTTTAACAACCACGGGCTAGGATAAAAACAAAACAAAATAAAGCTGCGGCACTGATTTGTTTAATTTTGAGGATGCTTAAGGTGGGATCGAAGAGAATTCGAGTTAAGGTCTGTATATTTACAGGGTTTATTTTTATAAGAAAAAAACATATTGGCCAAAATATTTAAAACAATGTTTAGGTAGATATTTTTAGATTATAGTTTCTACTTTCTAGCGGCCCCTCTTAAAAAAATCGGATCCAAGATTTTGATGGAGGTCAACATTTCATGACCTCCTGAACTCGAAAAAGTTGTTTTTGCAATGCTGTCTGTCTGTTTGTTATACATACTAGAGCTGAAACCATTTTACTAATCAGGCTAAAACTTGGTATCTAGATTTTTCAAAAGGTTCCCCAAAAGGATTTTTGGAATTTTAAATATCTAACCCTAAAATGATGGGTAGTTTACTTAAGGGCGAAAAGAGAACAAATCGGCTTGATCTAAATCATCTATAAAGACTTTGATTCAAATTATTATCCAGGCACTCTTAAACATTTTAAAAAAAGGCTGGATGTGGAGGGGGATTGAAGGAAGAAGGTTTGGGACAGAATGTAGTGGAGGCAGATTGTTCGGTCGGCGAGTGGTCTTCAAGGTCTATGATCCCCTTTAATCAATCAATCAATAGAAAATAGAAATAGTAAATAAATGCTAAGATTTTTTACTAAAATACATGCATTATAGCATTCACACATTCATTTAAGTATTAAATCCGACACCTTAGCTCAGTCGGTGGCGTGTTTGTCAACTGAGCAAACGATTCCGTGTTCGATTCCCGACATGACCGAGAAATGTATCATTGTATAAATGCGGGTTTATCCTTTCATAATGATAAATTAACGACCGGGGACTGGATGTTGTGTCTGTCCTAGTCTTAAGTTAGATTGTAAGCCATATGAAGCTACGACAGGCCTAGCAAGCTGGTAGTGGAAAATATATGGCTTGAATAAAAAAAACTAACCCAGGCCATAGGCTGGAAACAATAATGGATATAAGAAAAAGTTAAGGGTTAAATTACTGCTCCGGGCTCTGGAAGCTAAGTTTTTTCCATGATAATGTTAAAGCTAAACGACCAATAAGAAGTTTTATAATTCTAAATAAATTCCAATTAAACATTTTTCAAAAAACAACACATTTTAATTTTTTTCTAATCTCGAATCTAATATTTGCTTGAATCCTCAAATCTCGTATATCTTTAAGGATTCGAAGGTTTGAGAATTTGAGGGTCTCATCCTTGGATTAAATATATATGAAATGTATCCGAATTGGTTTGGAGGGTGAAGGGGAAACCATTTAGTATAAAGCACTAAACACAAGGGCCAGGATTCGAACACTAACATCCCTGTCATTGGCCAATAATATTAGATGAGCCTGACATTCATTCCACGTGGCCACCGATGCCTGTTAGAAGAATACCACTCGAAACATAATCTTCTCCAAACGGAACCAAATGAATTGACGTTGCACGGCTACCTGTAGTTAATTTACATATCGATCAAACTAGCCATGACGCACGCCCGGTTGCGTTGCGCGTATAGTGGCCATTTATCAACAACAACAAAATCCAAACAAGATCAACCAGTTAAGTGTATTGACCGGAAGTGTCTAGTTTGGGGGTGATGACGTCATAGGTCTAATAAACTCGTGTCTAATTAATGACAGGAACTTCCTAACAGTTCAATTTTAACTTTTTTTTTTATAACTGGCATAGAAAGTTTGGGAGCGGAATACATTCAATAGCACATTCTCAGGCGATGACGAATATTTCTGTTTTTATTAGGGATATTTAATGTTCTATTTTTGAGTGGACTGATTATATCAACACGCGTCTTACAAAGGAACTTAATTCTAGAACAGGCACCACACACAGTTTCATCATTCGTTAACTCATTACTATTAATGGGAAGCCTTATTTCAATGCTACATTTTTCGACTGAGCCGAGAATCGAATCCGGGATTATGTTAATGTTTGGGTTTAGTTCTTCATATTCATATACCACGTTAAACATAATGGAAGGGAGAGGGGAATATAAATATGTGTCCTATATATATATATGTATCATATATAAAATTTTAAAATTGAACTACCCGCTTGGCTGGCCGAATGGTTTAAGTCCTGGTTAGGTAGCCTTGTCACCAATCACCACCAGTGGCGAATTGGCCATAAAAATATGGTGAACTTGAACTTTCCAACTCTTACAGTAAATTTAATAAATCTTTTCCCGACGGCGTGTGTTGGTTTTAATTTGATATTTCCTGCCTATCATTGGAAGCATTCCAATTTATGAATAAGTCATCGACGTAACACTGCCATCTTATATCCCCCCCCC
>CABFWB010000147.1:381989-424954 GCA_902151455.1 Timema bartmani | reverse complement strand
GGGGGGGGGGGGTTTGAATCCCCCTACGTTTTATAAACAAAAAATTTGGCCAATCAACCTAGCGTGATCACCAAACTAGCTTCCTCTCGAACACACTCTAGGGCGCTTCTCTACCAATAGAGAAGGGTAATTTAAGGGCAAGGGTGCCTTGAAAAAAAAAAAGAAGGGGGGTTGTTAGGTAGAAGAGGGAGTTAAGGGTGAAGCTCTGGTTGAATTCATAATGGTATCTGTCTTCCCCCATCCGTAGACACAGATATATAGGCGTACGCGCGCTCAAACATACACACACCTTCCCCCCACCTCCAACTGCAGAAAACCTGCGTCCAACAAGGATCGAGGGGTCGGACTTAGAGAAAGGACGACACACACACATAGATACAGTGACCCACCGACCGTAGAGCAACTGGAAGAGGCGTAAGGCGGCTCTCTTTTCAGAGAGGAGTGAGTCAGTTTAGTCGAGTCCAGTCTGCTGGTCTGTGAAGCAACCTCACAGACACACACTCACACAGAGAACGAGTCGTCAACACGCCGAATAGTAGTCGTCCGTTCCATCCGAGCGGTGGTCCGCGTGACTTGGTTCGGCTCGCTAGTTCTCGTTCGTCCCTTCGTTACCTATCGCTCAGGTGTTTCTAGATCATCGCGGAGATCGGCCGCGCGACTCGGCGCAGTCTAGTCCCACCTGTCTGTTTCGGATCGTCATCGCTAGCAATAATACCATGGCCTTGAAATCGATCTTACCTTAACATATAAAACTACCTAAACCTCAAACAAACTAGAAAAAAAGTAAACTAAACTGGTTGGGAAAAAAAAGTCCTGAAATGAAATTGTTAGCTTGCCGTTTTTTTTATCACACATGTATATTTTTTTTACCATAGTTGTGCCTATGCTTATATATATTTTAACTTCTGTGAAAAATAAAGAAATAAAGTCTTAAGGTGGCTCGTTTCTGATGTGGAACAGGGATTTCGCTACTAATACATCGATAAGTTTTGCACCACGGACTTCTGGTTACATCGATGAGGACGATTTAAAATCATCCCCCGTTCGGGCACTGTCTCGAAGAAGATGGTATTTTGTTTTTGTTTATGGTTCGACGATGACGCAAAACTTGAAGGATTATTGGAACAGATCATCTTGACCAGAAAAGTTTTGAAAGTGGTTAGAGAAGAGTTAATATTCGTGTGCGATAGGAGCCGGAGAAAAAAGTTACATCTAAATGGTTTGTCATACATAAATATTAAAATAAATATTTGGCTATTTATACTTCCGTAGTGGTACATGTAATCATAGTGTATTTTCAAAAGTGATTAAATATTATTTTTTGTAATTTTTAATTATAAATTTTATGCTTAAACAGTGAATAGGCTTTATTTTAAAAACTTGTATTTGCACAGCTGTCTCTTGAGTTCCAAGTTCAATTGTTTGCTAACAATAATTTCTTTCGAGACAAGTCACTGAATTAATGCAGAGCATAAATAAATACAATTGTAATTAACTTAATGACACTCGTTTCTCCTTTTTTTTCCCTCTCTCTTTCAAATTTTAATGATACGTAAGTGTCATAAAGCTATTTAAATATCGCGTGTGCGTTTTAAAGACGTAAAATGTGTCCCCCACCCACATCTTTATTTGATTGTAAAAGTAATAAATTCTGGCTGGAATAGTGCGTAATAAAATACTGATTATTTGTAAGAAATGTTTCCCTAACAAAACATACATAAAAATTATGTTTCCTCGGTGAAAGGCTGTTGTAGTTTCAGCAATAGATATCTATATATTGTAAGTCATGGACATAAAATATTCTAAAGTTGAATATAGAAACTTCCTTAAGATGTAATATTTTTTTTTAGAAATTGTTGACATGAATATAGCTGTACATATTTTTTTGGTTGAAAATTGGGATGGTTAAAAATGGTAAATTTTTGGACGTTGACATATCTGGACACTTGCATTTTTTTAGTTTGTGGAGCTCAAAATATCTGGACACTTGCGTGTTTTTAGTTTGTGGAGCTCAATATGCCTGTTCTAATTGGTAGAGCTCAATATATATAGACGGTCGCGTGTTTTTAGTTTGAAGACGTCACCATATCTGGACGCTTGATTTTTGTTTTTCACTTTGACGATCTTCCAAGCAGAGTGTCTACACCACGGTGATAGCGACATAACATTGCTGCGTGCCGTGGTTAGGTGACCTATCCGCAACGCCTTGCGAGAGTGTATGTGTGTGTTAAGTGACTCCCGAGAGGCGGCGCCGAGGCAGGCGCCGTGAGATGATGTGACCGCTGAGGCGTCATGCGACTGCGCTGTTTGTCAGGCAGCCGAGTGCTCTGCATGTTGCTGGCCACTGCGCTTCTTCAGAACACCACACACTTCAGGTAGATTACCCCCACTGTCTACCCTGTGCCTTTCTTTATCTTATATACGCGGAGAAAATGTGGGGTGGGAAGGGGGGGGTATACGTTCCAGATGGTATTGGGACGTTCATCATATTACGATTAACCTTTAAAATATTTGAATAGAATATGTATTGGCTTTAAAATCCAGTTTTGTTTTATTTCGAAAGTGCGCATGGTACTAGATATTAGGAACTCACTACAAATATGGTCCCATACACTTATAGCCCCAAGCTTGTCTTAAACTCTTTTAGACCAAATAGTAAGCGGACAGACCTGGCACAAGAGTTCCATTCGTCCTAGACGATACCTACAATTTGTATTATGTGTAATATAAATAAATAGAACCAACCCATCCCTGTTGGCCAGTGCCTAGAGAGTCTGACTTTATGCCTACGTGGTCCTAGATAAACTCTAGATGTAGGTGAAAATATAACTTATTAATTGTGTTTGGGTTTGTCTTCACAAATGGTTAAATTTCTGGTACTAGAGCTGAACAGTGTCCTATGCTAGGTTAGGCCTAGTTTGTAAGTCGTACTTATACACCGCTGTGTTTAGAAAATTTATTTAGAAATAAAATTAATAATATATGTATAATATAAATGAAAAGATCGTTAAATGTTTAAAAATTATTTTTATTAAAATTTTAACTTGGCCTATATAGTTTTAATTAAATACATATGAATGCAAGAAATATAATATTTACCATTTGACGATAGTCTGCCATTCATAAATTGTAATCAATTAACATTTTATTTGCTTTTAACAGTAGGTGTTTAGCTAGTATTTTTTGGCACTTAATTAAATATTCATAAATGCATTCTTAGCGATTTCATAATTAACTTGTCGTCAACACCAGTTGCTGGTTGTATAGAGGTACTCTATTTTAAACATATCAGCCATTAGGTGGGAATACAAGTTGAAGGCAGTGGTTCTACATATTTTTTATAGCAAAACTTTTTTTGGACAAAATAAATAAAATTTTGCTCTAGTAGAAATATATAGTTTAATTTTCTTCATGTGGTGATATCTACAATTATTAAATATCTTTCAAGGGTGCCTTGACATTTAATGACAACTTTAGTGTCATGATTACATGGGCATTAAATGAGAAACTTTTGAAATGAAGAAAAAAATTGTCATTACATTTTAAGATACCTTTGACAGATATTCAGGACCTTGTGATGTCACCATGGGAAGAAAATTAACCTTTATGTTTCTACTGGAGAATTATTTGATTTCTTTTGACCAGAAAAAGTTTTGATACAAAAATTGCAAAAATGAGTTACTGCTCCTAACTGGCCTTTCAAACACTCCCTCGTAAAGTTTTGGATGCAAACTGGTCTGGTTCTGTTTCGAGATAATCTAGTTTATAAGTTGTATGGCATTAAAAAAATGTGTGCTATCTCTTCAAATAAATGTTACAACTAGACAATTTAAAACATTTTTAAGATAACTTTAGTATCATAAAGTTTCCGACAACACTGTTTCATTAATTAATTTATACCAGCACATATATTTTTACTTTGGACGTGATTTTGCGTTCATATTATTCTAATTATTATCTGCCTATCTTCTTATCCATTTAAATTTGTTTGTAATTTATTTCATCTACAATAAGCTAGAGTTTGCCGCATATTAATCAATCGCACTCAAAATTTAAAGAATTATATTCTAGAATAGCTAATCTAGTAGACTACAGCGTAAATCCAAACTTTTCAGGGCTTAAATCTCTGTCGAGTTACCATTTTATCGATATATCAATTCAATTATTTCTTCACACTCTTTGGGACTATTTTGAATTTTGTGCATCGCATCATACTTCCTGTCCGGTACATCCAAATACTAATTCATAGGCTAGGGATGGAGAAAGTAATAATAATAATAATAATAATAATAATAATAATAATAATAATAATAATAATAATAATAATAATAATAGTAGTAATAATAATAATAATAGTAATAATAATAATAGTAATAATAATAATAGTAATAATAGTAATAATAATAATAATAACAATACTTAGCACCGCGTCTTACTACATGTTCGGGTTATACGCTGTAAATAAAATAAAATCTTTAAGAAATGTATCCGGATTTGCATGAAGGGAGAGAGTAAAAAAATCATAAACGAAAAACACTCTTTAGACAGCTCGACTACCAATGCGAGTGATTTGAGAAATAATTTTTGAAATGTTGAGAATATTTAAGAATAGTTACAATTAAGCGCTTAACGCAGTTAAGATAAGTTGCGCAAGTTTAATACGTTCCAGTCAAGAAATAGAACGTGTTAGAATCCAAATAACTAAACCTAGTCAAGTGTTCTACTGTCTGGGTAATAGGACAGCTACACACTTCAATGTTCAAATGGTCTAAGGCGTCACTATGGGGTTTGACTGGGGCCTACCAAAGAAGGGGCGATTGGGGTTTGAATCCCAGTCAGGATTACAGAGGGTAGTTTTTCCAAAATGGTTGACCACTCTCCTTCCAACCTCTAAAATGCTTTCTTCCTTATCCCTACTCCATTAGAGTAGATATCTTATACGCGTATGGACCAAACAGGCAGTAAGATGCGCTTTTAAAAAAATGTATATATATATGTATATATATTCATATTTAAAATAATAATGTAACAACTTTTTCACTTATCTCTTTTTTTCTGTTCTTAAGTGAAGTATATAGAAGACCGCCCTTCGATTCAGTTTCACACAACCAACCATTTATATTAAATGGCCGTTAGACGTGTCACTCACTCACGGATTTAAAACACTCGAATGATTTACCAAAAAAATAATTCGAACTTACGAGCACGCGGAAAAAGGAGCAAGTTTATTCTATTTTGGCTTTCCGGTTGTTCGGGGTTTGAATCCTGGCTAGGTGTACGGAGATGTTTTTACTTTTTCTCGACTCCTTGAAGAGAGAAGTATTATGATTGTTAGAAAAGTCGGAAATTTTTATGAATGTTGACGTTTCATAACCCCCTGAAACAGAAAAAGTTGTTTTCGTGAGGCCGTCTGTCTGTCTGTATCTTGAAATAGAGCCGAAATCATTTTACTAATATCACTAAAACTTGGTATACAAGGTTTTAATAAGGTTCCCGAGAAGTTTAAAAAAAAATTAAATATCCAACCATAGAATTAAGGGTAGTTTACTGAAGGGCAAAAAGAGAAAAAAATGGATCTACTCGGTATCTTCTCTAACAGTTTTGAATACTTTTTGTATCAAGGCATCGTTGATAAAAACAAAATGGCCAATCCTCATTTTCCCATGAATATGACTTTGAGATAGAGTACTTTACACTAGCAGAAATTTTTAATTTTGTTCAAAATGTCCACAGTTATTTGAGATAGGATAACTTATCATTGTAAAGTTGTAGCACTATTAAAAATAAAAATCTTTTATTTGGAATATATTTTTATAAAACTAACAGCTTCTGAGTTATTAGCTAATATATTTTTTATTTGAGGTGTCTAAAATCGGGAGTTGACTGTTATGTTCTTTGGTGAACAGAGCTCTTAATTTTTTCTCTAAATGTTTATGGAAAAGTATATATTGTTTCATTTATACTCTTTGGTGATGTGTTGGAGGTGGGAAAAAGAAAAATATGCATGTTCTAATTACTATTAACAACAATGTATATTATTTCATTTCACAAATCTTACGAGTTTTGAGTAAATGTTTCCAATTTTAGACAGAAGAGAGAGAAAATCTGTTAGGTGCACCGTGCCATTTATTTTCAAAATTATTGCCTCACCCATCTCCAAGAAAATGCTTGACTATTTCCTCTCAATTCTATCTTTTTATTTTCTGCGCTACTATTGTAAATATGTGCATAGCTCGGAACAACAGTAAGAAGAAATGCAGAGTAAATATAATTCTTAATATATCATGTTTGAATTAACGTCCCTAGATCTTTGTTGCTAAAAAAATAAATACCACTTTAGATCCGGGTAAAGATACGGCTAGGGTTGAGAGGTACAGTTTCCACTAATTGAAACATGCCGTGGAAATGATTTAACTCGAGAATTGGAAATTTATGGAAGCTGGGTTGCAATATACCCAGCAAATATGCAATTAAGTTTTACCATGTAATTTAGCGGAGAATGATTGCCTCCGAAACTGGTTTTAGTATGATGTGCTTCTTCTCAATTATTTCCTACAAGTTTTTGTTATAAAACTATACTTTTTTTTTTACTAAAATGGGTAACTGCTAATTAACTATCATAAATAACTTTCCAAGCTTTAACTTGCTTTTTGTTACATGGTTTTGTTTAAGTTTGATTTAAAAAATCTGCAAAATTTGGCATTATTGGTTTTCGTAAATGAACGACGAATCAAAATAACAAATTCTCGTTTAAAAACAGCTAATTTTCTGTGAAACATTAAATTTTAATCCCAGAAAAATATCTACTATTTTCTGTGATATTTAGTATATTAAAAAAAACATTTTTTTATGTTGACCAGTGTACAGTTAGATTTTTTTAGAAAGGCAGCTAGGTAAACTGCTAGATCTACTTTCACGTATTCATAATTCAAGTCAGGTGATCTGAATTTGTCATATTGATTTTTATAGATAGGCCTGCTAAAATTTATTAATAGCACTAAAGATAGTTAAATATTATTAATGTAGGCCACAAAATAATATTTTTAATATCTAAATGTCCCTTCCTATGAAAATTGAACTGTAGATAATTTTAAGATATTTGAGGAGAGTTTCTTAAATAACCATACGTGCCTTAAACTTATTTTAGTTGGAGAATTGTTTTTACTATAGTTTTATACACTACGAAATAAATTAATTTAATTGTATTATTAGCAATTATTACTAATTTACAGACAAAATATAGAAAAATTTACTTTAGCTATAAACTACGGATTTTTTTAAAATTATTTCATTTATTTATTTATTTTTCAATTGAATTTAATAGTTTATTTTTTAAATTGGCATCGTATTCTGTTGATATTAAATACATTTATATTTATTTATAGTATGTATATAAACATATGATATATATATATATATATCAGCCAACTTACCCATTGGAATTATTTATTTGTAAAAAAAAAGACTTTTTCTCTCTTCATTTGCTCAATATATTTATTACATATAATTTACTATTAAGCTATGTATAAAAATTTCTCATTTTATGGCGCTTGTTCTTGCAATAAATCGATTCATCCAATGATAATTCTTTATGTTAGTAATGTTTTGACAAAAATGATATATATCTGAGATTAAACCAACTTCCTTTCATCCAGTGCTTCGCGTGATTACCATCTGCATATATTTTAATATAAAAAAGGTAAAATTGGTAAAATTGTGCCAAATGATTTCTTTTTGTTGTTACAGAGAATCTAGAGGCTGATACCAAAGTATTATATATATGCTTTAGAGAACACTTTGAACAGTAAATGTTAATATTTTAACTCTAGAAACTATTTGAGTAAATCTTTTTTTATATTGAAAATTGATTTTTTATAAAAATAACTCAACCCTAAATACGTTCTTTGAAAAACTTTGATATCAAAAACAGTCGTAAGAATGATTATTTATAAAACTAGAAACGTTCTATCGAAAATGGATATTATAAATTTTTAGTTTTAATAAACTTAAGGTTATGGGATGAAGCATTAAAACAATTCATAAGGGGCAGTGAAAGCTGATTTAAAAAATCATTCTACACTTACTTTCAACGAGCCTCACAATACTTATTTTTTTACCAAGCATTCACTAACGCTCTTGCATACCGCGCTAAAGTCTAAATAATTTCTATTTTTCTAGATGATTATTTATCTGTAATGTGTCATCATGTTAATTTAAAATTTTATATAGATACAATAAGTTAGGTCCATCATAGTTAATTTTACAAATTGGCATGTCTCTTCATCTTTAATTAATTTGGCAACATCAATAATATTATGTTGATAAAGATAAGTTAGCTAACCTTTTCATCGGATCCACTGGAAGTATGGAATGTGGTCTTTAATTATATTTTATGTTTATTTATCATAGTTTACTTAATTTGTATATTTCAGTATATTTTGTGAAACAGTAATAATGGAATACAATTTATTATGATGGAAGGCTTAGCAAATTAACTAGAGGATATTTTTGACGTTTCTGTGTTGGAGTATGATCTCGTTATCAGGTGTTAATTCAATACCGTATATGTTGTGATAGTTGTTAGTGCTCTTTTATCTTGTACTAAATTGAGGCCCATCTTATGACGTATTGTTTGCTTGGCAAACGAATGGAAAAGGTTTGATCAGAGCCAACCAAAATACCAGTTTTTGTCACTAGTTAAAGTGATACTATTGTTTTATTTGAAAAAAACTGTGAAGTTATAATTCGTTGAATTTATGTTTGGATAGCCATAGGGGATCTTGATTTGATTGTTCAAGACGTTAATACAAACTATTTCAATATAATCCAGAGAAGATGAATTTTAATTTTAGCTCTCAATTTTTACAATTTGGTGTCAAGTTAATAAAATAAGCCTTTTTCAATCTTGGATGTCTTAAACGCTCTAAAAATTCTTCTTTCTGATCGATTTCTTTGAGTTTTTAAACTATTTGATGCCGAGGGTGGAATATTCAAACTGGCATAATTAAATGGTGTTCTATGTTTGTCAATAAAAGCAAAACATTTTTATCCTCCACGAAGAAATCAAACCCTTCATTCTTAATTTAATTAATTTAATTTTAGCACCGCGTCTTACTACCCGTTCGGGTTATACGCTTAAGTACTAGTTACACTAATGGATTAGGAAATGGGAAGGTTGAATATATAGGAAGTGAACCCGCATTTGCGTGGAGGGAGAGTGGAAAACCATTTAGGAAAAACCACACCCAGTTCACCCGACCGAGATTCGAACCTCGATCTACCCGTCCTTGGTGGTCTGACTCAACACGACTGGCGCGTTAGCCAACTAAGCCACCGAGGCGGGTACCTCTATTCTTGAACGACAAATTAAATTACAGTCACCAGAACCTTTTAGGTTAATTCATTTGGCATCCTCAACAGTATACTGTACTCCGGCCCACTTCGGTGGCTGCATGGTCTAAGGCATCACTTCCACAATAGACTAGACTGCCGATGACAGGGAGATCGGGGCTCGAATCCCAGTCGGGTGTATTGAGGGTAGTTTTTACAACATTGTTTTCCACTCTCCCTCCACGCAAATGACGGTAAACTTCCTCTAAATTCAACTTTCCTCATCTTCACCCCATTAGAGTAATTACCATGTATGTGTACAACCTGAACAAATAAGAAGACGCGGTGATACATAAACTCTATTTACAACAGCCTATTTTAACCATACCGATGGGCACGCGTTCAAAGGTGTCAGTCTCGTCTTGTCTTACTCACTAATGTTGGGAAGGTTGGTGTTTGAATCCCTGCCAGCTGCACTGAGTTTATGTTTCTTAAAGGTTTCCCACCATCCCACCTCCGATATTAGGCGAGTACTTTTCCTCTAATTTTGTCTGAGCTCGTGATTCAGAAATTGTACGTACATTACCTCAAAATGAATTTTTAAAATTCCTTAACTCTCTCGACCTTCCTCATTGTAAATATTGGAATATTCCAGACGACTGACGTAGTGGAAATAAACTTTTAAAACGGGCCAAATACATCGTTAGCCTACTAAAACTAGAGATGGGACGCGTAAATCCTCAATTCCATGATATCCGGTAGACTCGAGGTTCGTAAGAACCTCAAAAAGATATCTCTAATACAATTATTAAGAAGGTAGTGACGTCAAATCACAATTTTAAGCGATTGGAAACAGTAATTATATAATACTTGTGTAGCTAGGAAAATAACAAGATCGCAAAAAAAAAGGAAAAAATTATATTACTCTAATTAATTTACTTACAAAGAATTAAATTGGTTTGTTATGACGTAAGAGACAAAAAAATAAATAAACAATTTTCGTCAGTGGTACCAAGCATTTTTTTTTTTGAAAATTCATTCTAAAAAAAATCTCATAACACTAAAATTGTACCATTTTTAAAGATTCAAGGATACTAATTTGGATTCAAGAATAGCGAAAAATAAATTAAGATTTGGATTAGAAAAATATAGGATTCGATCCAGCTTTAACTAAAACACAATGCGACCTATTTTCTTTATAATTTATAAATAATTCCTTAAATCAAACAAGGGCATCGTCCCCCCCTCCCCCCTTCTCACTGTGACACATATGTATATATTTAAACGTGTTTGTAACTTAATAACTAGACAAGGAAAAGAAGAAATAATGTTACGCTCTGTATGTGGTCAAAGAGAGGGAGAAACTAGTTTTTTTTTTTTGTATTGTATTGCCAACTCGGACAAGTGTCTTCCAGGAAGACATTCAACGCACTGCATGTCTCTCTCGACACTTTCACGGTGTCAACTTATTCTCCCTTCTCATTTTATACAAACACGTTTTGCACTTACAGAAAATAATGTCATATTTTCCTCTCGCGTATTACTTACCCATTCAGGAGCTATGAATTTCAATTACTCTAATGGGGCAAAGGCGAGGAAAGACGAGTTTAGAGAAGGATTCAGGAATATTTTTTTCCCCCGATCGATTTAGTAAAATAATCAAATGTCACGCGATCACCCACAGTTTCTTCAATCTACTTTTGATCTTTTTTTTTGTCTCTACATCATATTTATTCTTTAAAATCAACCTTCATAAAATACTTATGTCTTCATTATTATTATTATTATTATTAGGTATTCTGTCTTACGACAGGTCCGTTCCGTTTGTCAATAAACTTAGACCACCAAAGCGCCCTGTCCTCTGCCTCCTCCTTCAACTACCAGAATTTTCTTATTTCCTTCAAGTCATATAATATTTGAATCCTTCATATTCCTAAGCCCCTCTTTCCCTCAATATTGCCTCCTATGACGTCATGCAGAAGACAGTTCTTCCTAAGGATGTGTCCGATCCAGTTTTCTTTGTACCAAAGAATCACAACCGAAATTGTTCTCTTCTCACCCACTCTTCTTAGGATTTCATTTGTCACCCTGTCTGTCCACCTGATCTTCTCAAGTATTCTCCAGCATCACATTTTACTGAGTGTCCAAGTTTCTACTCCATAAAGTGCGATGCTACAAATATAGCATTTCATCAGTTTAGTCCTCAGTTCTATCGTTATAGAAAAATAAATAAATATAATCAATAAAATGTACATTTTCAAATTAAACTATTTAATTTTTTTATAAAATTATTGATTATGAAGGTTATTTTGGTCTCACTAAAAGGTAACTCAATGAGGCTCACGCCCTTAGTGGCCTACAACTATCGTTAAGTAGGATTTTGTCTATGAAGAACCTTTTATAAAAGACAAAGCTAATTTATTTCTGCAAACATTGATATATTTTATTATATTAGTACATTGTTTTATTTTTTAAAAATTGATAATATCCTTCAAAGATGACAGCTGCATGTCATATTTCATGTATAAACAAGTGAAGGTATATCTAGCACTATATAGCCGTTAGAGGTTAATTTGGCTGAAGGTAAAGGGAAGGTTTGTTGATTTTTAAAGGTATGTTTAAAGTGAATGAAATCATAGTTTACGTCAAATGATAACCCGAATAGGTGAGAAAACGATCTATTTAATCTGGTGTGCTGGTGACTAGGAAGTTGGGAATCGAATCACTGAAAGATCTATTGATAATGTTTTTTTTCCTAAATGTTTTCCCACTCTCCTTCCACACACATATCGGTTCAATTACTATAAATATTCTTCCTTATCCTCCCCTGCCTCATTGGCGAAAATATACGTGTAGCCAAAACGGGTAGTAAGATGCGGCACTAAGTTTCATACTTTGTTAGTTGAAATGTTAAAATATCAAACGGATTAAATACTTAAACCTGAGAAAAATTGTATTAAATTGTTTGTATTATTTAGAGAATTAGGTTTATAAGGTATTAATTATGCTTACACAACATGAATTTGAAGATAAAGTTTTTCCAAACAACAAAACTAGCTTAACCTGATACACCACATATACTAAACCTAATTTAGAACCAGGAATGTGAACACACAATTTTATAAAAGCTCATTAATTGTTGGTATACAATTTATTTGCACAATTTTTACAGTTCTAAAAAGTATTAGATTTAATTTAACGTATTTGAAAGTGAAGGTGTTGGCCCTACAGCTGCTGACACTTTTGACCGATAGTCACTGTTGACAGCAATAAGACTAATACAATTAACGGTTTGAATTGTTTACTATCATACATTTGTCGATCTCGGTGGTTTTGAAGTAAAGTTCTTGCTTCAGGACCCGATGTTCGTGGATCCAAGCCCAGCCGGGGGCAACGGATTTTACTTGAGCGAGAGAAATCCGTATCACAGCTTTTTTTTCGGAGTGTAAGCAAAGCCATTGGTCCCGTGTCGATTGTGGCATGTTATAAAGACCGCTGGAAGGTATGTGGGAATATCTTTCCCAGCAAAATTGGTGGGACCTTTCATAGTCACTCATAGAAATTCTCTTGCGCTGGCTGATATAATCAGTCGGTTTAGAAATTTCACGTTAATTACCTCTATTATTATTATTATTTAGCACCACGTCTTACTACCCGTTCGGGTTATACGCTTAAGTACTAATTACACTAATGGATTAGGATTTGGGAAGGTTGAATTTTGAGGAAGTGAACCCGCATTTGCATGGAGGGAGAGTGGAAATTTTTTTAGGAAAAACCACCCCAATTCACCCGACCGAGATTCAAACCTCGATCTCCCCGTCCTTGGTGGTCTGGCTCAACACGACTGGCGCGTTAGCCAACTACGCCACCGATTACCTCTATTAAATAAATAAATTAAATCATCACACATTTGATTTTGTAGATATATGGGTCACTCATATCGTAGACACCAGCTCTAATCTAGCTAGTGCATGGCTTAATTGACACGGTTAGGGTTTGAACCCAGCTTTTTTTTTAAATGACGGTGTTTTACTACCTGTTCAGTTTATACAACATATGCGATAATTATTCTAATGGGTTAGGAACGAGGAAGGAAGCATTTTAGAGGTAATATACTCACATTTGCGTGGAATGATAGTGGAAAACCATTTAGGAAAAGCCATTCTTATTAGACCTGACCGGGATTCAAACCCCAATCTCCCATCATCAGCAAGACTTTCTAACAAGAGCGCGACACCTTAGAGGAAGCGTGTAGTATGCCCCAGTATTCAAAGTTCTAGTATTTGTCTACCATATCCCATTTTTACTTTCTCTCTACACCTCGGAGAGAGAGTATTGTGATCGTAAAATCGAGCTCGAGATTTTGATAAATGTCGACGTTTCATGACCCCCTGAAACAAAAAAGTGGTTTTTCAATGCCGTCTGTTCGTCTGTCTTTCTGTACCTCAAGCTAGAGCTGAAACAATTTTACCGATTGGTATAAAACTTGGTATCTGGGGTTTTCATAAGATCCCCCCTACCCAGAGTTTTTTGGAATTAGATATATAACCCTAAATTTAAGGGTAGTTTACTGAAGGGCAAAAAAAAAATTGATTTTCTCAAAATTCACTCCAGCGATATTAATTACATTTTATATATCGACACTGTTTATCATTATAAACAAGATGGGAATTCTCATTTTCTCATTAAAATGACTTCGAGGGTATTTTACATGAGATACATTTTCAATTTTTCATCGTTTCACCGAAACTATTTGAGATAGGAAATAAAGTAAAGTTGTACTACTATTAAAGATAATAATCTTTTATTTGAAATATATTTTTATAAAACCAATGGTTTCTGAGCTATAAGTAAATATATATACTGTACTTTTTAATTCAGGTCTTTGAAGAGGAATTTGATTCACATACTATTTGGCGGACAAAGATGTTTCTCTTTTCTCAATTTTTCTGTATTAGTGTCCCTAGCTCTCAATAGAGTAAGTAAGTAATAGTGTATATCATTTCATTTATGATCTTTGGTGTAGTATTTCCACAACAATGTATATACTTATTATTTCAGTTCACAACGTTTATGAGTTTTTAATAAATGTAAATTTCAAGATAAAAGCGAGAGAAAGTCTGTGCAGTGTGCCATATTATTTATTTATACAAGAAACTGTTCGCCTTGTATAGATTATATTATGATGGTTATTTTACTTGTTCTTAAAGTTATTTTTGGGCTCTCAATACTGTAGTATACCTCTATTTGAAGGTTGAATAGTAATTGGTGTTACAATGCCTGCGAGTCACAAACGTGTGCTCCAATTAACAACACTCTGTGTAATGAACCTTTGTCAATTATGACCCACCCGTCAACTTTCCCTTGTCCACTTCACGAGCGAGGGATTCGTCTATACCGTTCTCTTTTCTTTTTCTTTTTTTAAGCTGAGAAGAGGAGGATTTCCGTCTCCGAACCGATGCTATGCTATTATTTAACTAGCTCTGGAACTTATCTTCAAGAGTAAATACACATTTTATCTCAAAAGGCAATAAAATTTTGTCAAAACTGTTTCTAACTTTTCATTTTACTGAAATATAAGGGAGCTATATCTCAGAATCTAAAAGGAAAAGAATGTCAAGGATAAGGAACCCTTTGTTTGGAAACGTAAAAAAAAAAGTGTTCACCTGGTGATTCATAAGATTAAATTATCTTGGGAGTAAATTGTTTACAGTGATTTTTAAATACCTATGAAATTAGTTATTAATATTTGACATTTATTTGTATATAATTTCTTGGATAACACGTTAGTTTTATAAGTTTGTGGCTTAGTAAATTTATTTGCAAGCTATGAATAAAATATAGTAGCATTAAATTTAAATTGAATAAATGCTTAAGACCCCATACTTTTAAGTAGGGATGGGTCAATTCCCGGAAACATTACTTTTGGTAAATTTCTTGAGTATGTTACCAACTCATAGAAGTGAACATGGGCTTATGCAGAATATTTTCAAAGAAAGCGCGGATGAATAAATAACGAAATTTTGTGTTCTGAGTATTACAACCAATCCGGGATATACGCATTTTAATTATGCTAATAGGATAAGGACAAAGAAGGAAGAAATTAAAGCAAATGCATTACCTGCATTTCTGCGTTGGAGGATGAGTGGTAATAAATTATGAAAAAATCACACTGAATGCAGAGGTAAGTTTTAAAAAATCTATATGATTTACTTGTGCACGATTTTGATTCATTTTCTAACTACTCTTTGACGCCCACCCTCCACAAATATACATCCAACAACTCACTCTCAAAATGTAATTCAATATAATAATAATAGACTAATAATAGTTTCAATTCAATTTTAAATTTCCTTTATTATAGTGCTGGCCACCAGTCACAATAATATTAATAATAAATCAGCTGAACTCGGTGGTCTGGGGGTAAAGTGCTCACCTCAGGAACCGATGTTCATGGGTTCGAACACAGCCGAAGTCAACGGATTTTTTTTGAGCGATAAAAATCCGTAGCACAACTCCCTTCGGAGTGGAAGTAAAGTCATCGGTCCCATATCGATTGTGGCATATAAAAGAACCCTGGAAGGTATGTGAAAATACCTTTCCCGGCAAAATCGGTAATCCATTTTGCTCTCGCTCATAGAAATTCATGTGTTCTGATACACTCAGTCATTTCAAAAAGTGCACGATGAATACTTCGAATGAATGAATGAATGAATAAATAATAAGCTATATTTAATTCGGGAATATTCTCTAGAGCAAACATTTGAGACGTGATCGTCTTATAAATTTATCAACGCTCTCACTATCAACCAATGTTTCTCCACTTTACATAATCTGATTGTCTGACACCTTAACTCGGTCAGTAGCATGTCTGGCTACTGAACTAAGGGTCCAGGGTTCGATTCTTGTCATGGCCGAAAACTTTATCACTGATGAAAAGTAGGTTTCTCCTTTCTCAAGGATGAATTAACGGACGGGGGCTGGATTTTGTGTCTGTTCCAGATTTTATTTAAGTTTTAGTGGTTTTAGTTTATTAGTCGTGTGCTGATATAATCAGTTGGTTCAGAAAGTGCACGTTAAATACTTCAAACAATTTTTTTTTGTCTATACCTTTTATATTTATTTTTATCAAACTCTTCCTCAAATATTTATGTTCCCACCCTTTAAGAGTAAAGTATAGAAAAAATAAAATGTACATTTTAAACATATTAAATTTCTTTTAACATTACCGATTGTGGCCGATTTAGTTTATTTTGGACACACTAAAATATTATTTGGAAATACTTGATATATTTACGAGCGTAGATGTCTCAAATATAAACTTTTAAAGAAGATTTAATTTTCTCACACGATCGATTGAAAACTGCCACGAGATCGACTGGTCGATTGGTATTGAGCAGTTGCCGACTACTTATTATTTAGGTTTATTTATGCTCATTGGGAGTATTTCTGTGTCGATTAAATCTTGATCTTACAAGCTGGACTAAAGAATATTTGCATTTACCATTTAGGTGTTTTATGAACGTTCAAAAGTTTGTGTTTAAGACCAAGACTACAGATGATTAGTTCTGAGAGACTTTGGTTTAAATCTTGGAGCGGTCGAAATTTTAGCGTGACGTGGGTGAAAATTGGTCAAGCAATGGTTCCGGGTGCTAATAACTCCACTTGCGTTAGACGCCACTATAAAAGATAAAATTACAAATGACAACCCTAAACTTAGAAGAAAAAAAAGGCATCACTTGAGGAATTTCATGCTTTTTTATAATATGTGTCGTATAGGAAGGATTCCCTACTTTAAAGTTTATTTAAATAACTTGGGGTTCAAGTAAACACCCTTAGAATTTTCGTTTAACTTAATTAACTAAAATTCCAAATGGTCTAAAAGGCGTCACACTAGTGTTAGACTGGACTTCTAATAATGGGGAGATTGAGGTTTGAATCCCGGTTGGGTCAACTGAGGTTGGTTTTTCTTAGATGGTTTCCCACTCCCCTTTTACACAAATGTGGGTGGATTACCTCTAAAATGCTTCCTTCCTCATCACACCCCATTAGATTATTATCATACATGCGTATAACCTGAATAGTTAGTAAGATATGGTGATTTTAGAATAAACCAACAATCATCGCATATGGCTGAGCGGTTTAATGAATTTAGTTTCCATTAATGGAGAATTTGGTTCTAAAATATATAGGCCTTACTGGAGGTGGTTTTTCACGTACACTTCATGACTGGTTTTTCCATCCTCTCTTCATGTCTTTGTGGAATCATTTAGCCTACACTCGGCTGCCCTACTCCTTGATTCATCCAAGTCTCACTACCCTTCCTGGATGTACACATTTAATTACACTTATGAGGCAGGGATGAGTAGAGTGAATGTACCCGTATTCTCTTGGTGGGATTACGTGAAACTATATACGAAAAACCACCCAGCCGGGATCACAACTCCAATATCCCATCAAACGAGACAATACTAACTTAACACTTTGCCTGCGTGACCACCTTTGCGGGTAACAAACGTTACTGTTAAACATAAGAATAAAAAAACCAATTACTTGGTATGCCTTAAACTGTCTTCAAGATTTTCCTTTTTGTATTTTGCTAAGTTAAACACATTATATTATCTTTCTGAGAACAAAACCTTAGATTTCTTTCCCACACAAGCGGCTTGCGCCTCTAGGCTATGTTTTTATACTTTTCTAATAATGTGTTTCCAGAAAAAAAAAATGTTATATTGAGCACGCAAAGTTTGACTTTAGAGCGGTCAGACACATAGTACGTACTTACCTTCACCCGACAAAATATGATAATTTTGGATCAACAAAATAACTGAGATATTTAAACGAATTAATGGCCGGACAAATCGGTGTTGTGTAAGTTAGTTTGTAGGTTACCGTAATGTTATAATGTCTGTTCAGAAAGTGTGCGTTGAGTACGGGTTCGATTCTTGTATTCATTCCACTATATTTAATGTTATTAATCAAACAACGAATATGATACACTGAATAAAAGAATAATAATTTGTCAACAAATTTAAAATATATATAAATGATAATCGACCCTGTGACCCCATGTGGGGTACTTATCGTACACTTTCTGAACTGACATATAACAGTACAATAGCTTAAATAACAAACTTAATTATAGAACAGACACAGCACCCGGCCGTTAATTCATCAGTGTGTAAGAGTTCCACTTTCACCAATTACACGTTTTTAGGCCTTGCCGGCAATCGAAACGATGACGTTAGAATTTGTAGGAATTATATTTTATATAAATAGAATATACCCCTTTTATAGCAGTACATGTATACCGTTACCAATGATTATTACAACTAATTTAATCAGTAAGATTTATTTTAATTTACTGAGACCTGGTCCAGTGGCCACATGGTCTAAGATGTCACTCTAGTAATAGACCATACTGTTTATTATAGAGTGATTGGGGTACGAATCCCGGATGGGTGTACAGAAAATGGTTTTACTGTATAGTTTTCCACTCTTCTTCCACGCAAATGGAGGTATACTTTCTTTAAATTAAATCGTTCTCACCCCTCGCTCACTATCGTAAGTAGTACATATTCGTAAAGCATAAACAGATAGTATATAAATATATATATGTATTTATTAAGTTCAGCTTCAGGTTAATGTGAGAACATACAGTCAGTAAGTTAAATAAATGCTACAAATTCTCACAAATATGTATATAAAACTAGGCCTATAGAGATAAAAAATAACTTTTCAACAAATTAATATAAATGTAAAATTCCCCTCAATGGCGAGTACGTGAGGAGGAGGTTGGGACTTGAATCCCGGCCGGGTGTACTTAGGTGCATTTTTCATAGATTGTTTTCTACTCCCTCTACACAAAAGATTTGAGTTCATACCCTCTAAATCCTACCATCCCAATCCTTACTCCCTTAGTGTAAGTATGCTGATGGCCCAAACGGTCGGAGCACTGAAATAATCGATAAATTAAGGACTTGACTCTTAGAACTTAAGATAAATGGTTGAACGATAGTATGATAGGATTGAGTTCCTTAAAATAACTTACTTAAGCAAGAGTAACCTGAACTTATATAAGTTAGGTCTTACAATAATACTATAGTACAATTCTGTTGCAAAGAGGCTCTTAGAAAATACAAAGGTATTTATTTACGGTCACCATTAATGACATATTTTTTAGCACCGTGTTTTACCCTGTTAAGGCTGTACTCATATGCACTAATTACGCTGATGAATTAAGGACGAGGAAGTTTGAATCTAGAGGAAGTGTACCTACCTTTGCGTGGAAGTAGAGTGGAAAACCATATAGGAAAAACCACCCTCAATACACTCGACCGAGATTCTAACCCCTACCTCCCCGTTATCGGCAGACTAGACTTTAGTCTATTGAGTGAGTGAATTAAACCATGTGGCCACTGAAGCAGGTTGATATTTAAATAGGACTGTAAGCTATGGTTGCAATATATGAACAGGGGAATGATTTAAAAAAAAGTACAGCATTAAATTCATTCTGCTAGCTTCTAGTTTTTGTTGACCAAGTTTTACTATTAATACTACTAATTACTTAGTTGGTAGTCTCAGTTGGTAGTATGTGTGCCCACTGAATTAAGGTTCCTGGGTTTGATCCACTGTATGGTCGAAAAAAAAATGTCATTGGTGGAGTGTGGGTTTTCCCTCTTACAGTGACAAATTAACGGCTGGGGGCTGGGTATTGTGTCTGTTATAGATTTAAGTTAGGTTAGGCCATAAGTCGTCTTCAGTCAGTTTGTTCAGAAATTGCACGTTAAATACCTCAAATAATAATAATAATAATAATAATAATAATAATAATAATAATAATAAAAACCTGGCATGGCGTGTTTCCAGGGTAATTACAACTTGTTAATATCTGTGATCTGTCCTTCCCCCACTCTGTCCCTATTTGACCAATCTTAGACAAAGTATGCTCTATATTCCTCACAATCATGTGAATGTATTTTTGTTAATAGTTGGTTGAGTGATGAGAACAATTCACAGGCAGATTAACAGTTTAAACAAATCCTGCTTAATCCACGCCACGCCACTCAAGGGGAAGGATGACGTTTAAAGACATGAAACAGTCTTCACTAGGACAAAAGATAACACACACTTTAAAAAAATTAGGCATTTAATGCGGACTTGCTGAACCGACTTATAAACTAGCTTAAAATCCAGAACAGACACATCATCCAGTCCTCCAGCCGTTAATTCATTACTGTGGGCGAGAAAACCCGCATTTCAACAATGATACACTTTCTTCCATGCCAGGAATAGAGCCAGTGACCCTCTGCTTGGTAGACAGACACACTACCGAATGAGCTTTGGTGTTGGACAGATTAGAAACTACATATTAAATAAACACCTTATGGTTCAAAGCTAGGCTTTGTTTTGATGAAAATAATGGTTATCGGTGTGAAACTACCTAACTCAGGAATGGGGAACCTGTGAACTTAAGGCCGCATTTGCCCTTTTAAGATGTTTGGTGTGGCATTTTCTCATATTCTATTTTATGTACTACATCAATCGTTTATAAATTATACATCCACAAGTTCAAACTATGTTCCTACAATACCTATGATCATATGAAGCGTTTTGTTAACTGTTGAAATGTTTAGTTTGTAACTCCATTCTTGAGTAATTTTTTTATTTTATAATACTTATTACATGCTGACATATATTTTTAAGTACTATTGTAGAATACAATACCTATATCTACAGTTGAATTTAAAAACGAACCAAAATATATAGGGAACAAGCTCGAGGAAAAGCTAAAAAAAAACTGTTCCTATCAAATACTTTAGAATTTACATATTCCTTTTAAAAATATACCTCTATGGATGTATGACAATTTTTTTTTACCCTCGTTGAATAAAATTAAAAAAGTCGACTAAAAAAAGGTTTGCCCCTTTATGGGTTCCTAAAAAGACGTCACTTGTATTTAGGTAAAGTAAGTTTTTCTTTATACATTTGGAAAAATATACTGTAAATGAAGTGTACGGTCTAATGAGGAATCCGTGAAGTGACAAGCGGCCTTCAAATGTCAAAAAGTTAACCACCCCTGTTTTCTAGCGTAAGGACAGATTATTAAGAGGATGATTGTTTAGGTGTTGCATCAGCATTAATTTGAAGAGAGAAGGAAAACCATCCTCAAATAATTCTTTTGAAATCAAAACCAAGTCTAGATGCTCAAATTTCAGCTTGTTAATAGTAATAATAATAATACTTCTTGACTATCTATAGAACCTTGTTTAGGGTAAATATTGACTGGCAAACCCAATGGGAATAGACCATTGGGAAGATCTAAACGCAGATGGGAGGATAAAATTCACATTAGAATGAACCTGAAAAGATATAGTGTAATGAGGTGGACTGGATGGAACTACCTCAAGATAGGGATAGGCTGTAATAAGGTGGACTGGATAGAACTAGCTCAAGATATGGATAGGTCGCGTACTTTTATAATTGTGGTAATGAACTTCTGAGTTCCTCGTGCCATGGAGTAAATAAGTAAGTAAGTAATCAATTGAATCTATTACAGGGCAAAGGAATGGGAAGAGTAGAATGAAGATAAACAGCTGCACTAACATTCGCGCCAAAGGGAGGCTGAAAACACAATCTGTGTATGCATAACTCCAGTACCCGTCTATTGAGTCAGACACACTAACCGTACGTTCAGTTTTGACTGTAGGAAATCTTGTTCAGGGCACCAACTACTGGAGGAAAATATCCTCACCTATGTTATTTACTATGGGAATGTCAGCTCTAAAGATTAAAAACCACTCAACACGGTGGCTACGTTATCTGATGGCTTGTGATATTAATATTGATCGCTCACATGTAGCTGACGAGTTCCGCACGTCCATAAGACTCTGCCTTAAAAAATGAGTGAAGAATGACCGTGAACACGAGACAACTCCTAGATACATCACTAGTAAGAGCATTGGCGTACTAATCAAAAGGTTCCGGGTTCAATTCCAACGTTCAATTGTCATTTTTCAATTTAAAGAATAGGATATTCAGATACGGCTATAACTCTAACAACTATAACAGCTTGGTTATTTAATCCCTAACTAAAACAACCCTTAATTATCTTAGCATTCCCTGTTGAGACCCTATTAAAAATCACTTTATTTGTTTGAGAAAGCTATGTTTCAAATGATTTGATTTGATCTCAGAATCGTTACTGAAAATAAGCTAATTTCACCTTTTCATGATTTTTATTTAGATTATAAAATTTAAATTTGAAGATTTGTGATCATATAGAGCAGCCCTGGACATATTTTAGCCCGCGGACCACATGCGGCCCACAAGCATTGACTATCTATCTACAAAAAATAATTAAAAACACCTGAATTAAAGAGAATATATTATTATGGAAATATATAATATTTATATTCAACACGTCCGATGAACAAGCAGTTTTAAGAATCTCAACTATTACATTTACATCTGACATTAAAGAAATAACGAAAGATATGTAAAACATTGTATTCATCTAATTAAGTCCTGTTTTATTGGAGAATCACTTATTTTTTCATATGTTTACTTGCTTTTATGTTGCCTTACTTACTCTATGGCATTAGGAACTTGAAAGTTCATTGCCACACTTACAAAAGTACGCCGCCTATCTCTATCTTGAGCTAGTTCGATCCAGTACATCTCCTTACACCCCATCTTTATCTTGAGCTAGTTCTATCCAGTCCACCTCATTCCACCCTATTTCTCTCAAGTCCATTCTAACGTTTTATTCCCATCTTTATGTGTTGTCTATGTAATTTCTTTACATAACTAATGGCGTCTTTTGAAAAATCGTATTTCATTTGGCAACCCATTCTAATATTTCAGTTCTCAATGCAGCCCTTTAGCCAAAACATTGGCCCAGGTCAGCTAGGAGGCATGTTGATACCGTTCTTTCCTATTTTGGCGTGAACCACATTCTGAAATAACAAATCAATTCTTAAATAACGTGTTTGTATGGATGCATATAATACGTTTCAATGCTCCGGTGAATAACCCCCTTAAAAAGGCTACGATTGCCTCGTAATTGAAGTAATATGTCTCTAAATACAAAAGGTATGTAAAGCTACGAAAAAAATTATAGTGAATTTTGTTATTAATGTTAGTGCTTATATTTTTCTTTTCAACCACATCATCAGAAACATTTTAAATACCCTCAAGTTTTATACTAATGAGTAGTAAGTAGACAGTGATATGCTCAATAAAACATTTCCATTCAAAAGTTCTAGTTCATTCAAACCTACCTTAATTATGGCCACTGTAAAGTGGCAAATAAAGATAAATATAGTTTACAACTAATGGATAACCACTAGTTATAAGACCATTTAATTGTTTTTTTTTAATTTTGAAAATTAACGTTTACTTTTTAAATACAATTCTAGCTCAGATCAAACTACAAACTAACTAATATATGATTGAACAACTATACATATATCTTCAAATCCTAAGCCTTAAAAGGAAAATAATACATTACTAAACACAGTTTTTAATTATTTTTGTGATAGTAGATACAGAAAATAATATCTTAATAATCTAGCAGTGAAGAAACATAATGTTTTAGTTAGTGGCTCTAAGAGCGAGTACTGTCTTGAAGTAGCTGTGGTAGTTGCTGTCTTGAAGTAGCTGTGCCAATTGCCATTTAGAAGTAAAGATGTGAATTGCTGTTTTTAAGTAACTGTGCTATTACTGTCCTCAAGTAGGTCAGCAAATTGCTGCCTTGAAGTAGCTGTGTTAGTTATTGTCTTGAAGTAGGTCAGCAAATTGCTGTCTTGAAATAGCAATGTTAGTTGCTCTCTTGAAGTAGCTCTGGTGGTTACTGCCTTGAAGAAGCTGTGTGATTGCTGTCTTGAAGTGAGTCTGCAAATTGCTATCTTGCCATAGCAATGTTAGTTGCTGTCTTGAAGTAGCTCTGATAGTTACTGCCTTGAAGAATCTGTGCGATTGCTGTCTTGAAGTAGGTCTATAAATTGTTGTCTTGAAATAGCAATGTTAGTAACTGTCTTGAAGTAGTTGTGCTAGTTACTGACTTGAATTATGTCCAGCGGTATTGCCCCTAAACAATATTATTATTTTAGTTTAGTAGGCCATATTTATTAGTCAAGATTTAATTACAAAATAATATTTTTATTCTAAGACAGTTACTAACATTGCTATTTAGAGACAACAATTTATAGACCTACTTCAAGACAGCAATCGCACAGCTTCTTCAAGGCAGTAACAATCAGAGCTACTTCAAGACAGCAACTAACATTGCTATGGCAAGATAGCAATTCACTGACCTGATTCAAGACAGCAACTAGCACAATTATTTTAAGAGTTACTAGCATTGCTATTTCAAGGCGTAAGGACGTTTAATTCAAGGTTGTCACGGAATATAAGGTGTGTATCAAAGTGTGCTACCCTGGTAAAAAATTTCAGAAACACTAGCCTAGATAGTTACTAATTAGAGAGATCGTGTACAAATAGTAAATACCCTTGTCTATACCAGCTAGGCCTCTCACCAGTAGTCACATGGTATAAAGCGTCAGCCTCGCAAATACTGTATTACTGTAGATAGAGAGGTCAAGGCTCGAACGTCAGCTGAGTGTACTAGAAGTTAATTTTCACATGTAAATTTTTCACTATGATTTTCTCAGTCTTTCGACACGTGAATGGGGGTTTATTTACTATAAGCAACATCCCCAATCCTTAACAATTAGAATGCTGGTGAACGTACTAATAGTATAAAACACCAGCTGGGATCAAACCAAAGTCTTTTAGACTTATAACAAACCACCCTACCATTTTACCAAGGGTATTGGGTAAATCTATTTTATAAGATTTTATATGCCAATGAGTCATTGATCAACAGTCGAAAAGGGTTGCGAAAAAAAAAACACTTTAAAGCTAAGACGAGCTATGCCTGGGGTGGAGCCTAATTTTACAAAACTTCCAGTCGAAATTTATTTCCACGTTTATAGGTAACATATGTATGGTAATCCTAATAAGAACATTCGGTCTTTTCTTCCCTCCCCCCTCTCAATCACCCTTTCTCTCGTATAAACCAACCACACAACAATAAAATGATATTCTTTCCTCGAAGTGTGCGTATATATTATGCGCATATATATATATATATATAAACACGTACAGAAAAGAGATGAAAATAAATTTTGAAGGGAAAACAGAAAGACTCATTCTGGTTGTAGTATCCACACTCATAAATAATTATTGTTACGAGGTGTTTCGCCCGAGGTTACGACTGTCCGTGAAGCCGTTTCGTCACGCAATAACCGAGCATGGAGCTTACCTGGTAAGCTTGTGTTGCTAGTTGGTTTAGTTGGAGGGCGAGGGGGGGAGAAGAGGGTGAAAGGATATCACGCCCCGTAGCAGTTCAGCGACGATCCACGTCGAGTCCGGAGCGCTAGCGTGCTCGTATCGTTAACGCCAGGCGCTGCGTCTCCAAAGACGTAAGTCATATCATAGACGTATTATAAAATCCTCTAAATATTTATTTATATATATTATATTTTTTAAAGTAAATCTATAAAATCAAACTAGTTTTTTTTTTGTGCACCGCGTCTTAACATCCGTCCACGATATCCGCAAATTTACACGAATGGAATATGAAGGTAGCCTGTGAATTAAATACAATTTACTTAAATTTGTGTAGAAGAGGGGTAGAGAAGAATTAAAAATATATATAGTATACACACTAGCGGGCACGCAGGAAAGGCATCAATCTCATTTCAGCCGGGTGTGTTGAGGAATTTTTTTACCCAGTTGGTTTCCCAATCTCCCTGACCGCAAATTCTAATACATTTACTCTTAAAACCTATGCCAATCATCCCTATAGCAATAGTGTGAATTATTAGTGTATAGGACTGCCAAGAAGGTAGTAAGACGTACAGGATTTAATAAAACATTTATAGGCCTAAACATGTTTGAAAAATTAGCTCTGTACACCCAGGAGGGAATTGAGCCCTGAAATTCCCACCAACGTAAAACCAAACAACCGGTAAACCGAACCAGACAAAACTGATACTCCCCTGTGTGGGCCTTTAGTTAGTTGAATGGAGACTAAATATAACTAGTCAAAACTATACATCTGCATATTTCAGTTTATACGTTATTCTTTCTAATATTTTTACTGCACATTCCGAATTTCTAAATTATAATATTACCCGAATCACGCGTATTATATTATGTTACTTTAATTATCATTTATCATTATCATTTAATTACATTTTTTGAGACGGTTAAGCCCATAAGCCACAATTGAATTTACACTTACCAATGTAAACATGTACCAATAGTTTACAGGCCAGAGGCGTTTTTAAATTTCGGTACTAACTGGCCCACCCGCATTGGTGGTTGCATGGTCTAAGGTGTCACTCTAGCAATAGATTAGACTTATGATGATGGGGAGATCAAGGTTCAATCTCGGTTAGGTGTACTGAATCTGTTTTTTCCCACATGGTTTTTCACTCTTCTTCCACACAAATACGGGTACACTTCCTGTAAATTCAACCTTTCTCATCTCTATAACATTAGAATAATTAGTACATAGGCATATAACCCGAACGGGTAGTAAGACACAGTACTAAAAAAAACAAGCAATGCTCATAGGTCTTCCACTATTAGTCTATGACATATTCACACTTAGAATTCCTACTCTGACGCACAAATGTTTCGAAATCATTGATATCCAAGACAAAGTTGAGTGGGTGAGTTGTTCTAATAATTCATGAAGGTATTCGGTCTGGGTTAAAAATAATTGGAGTTTTGACTGTGCTTACGCCCTTCGAAACGGGAAATTAACATATAGAGATTTAAAAAAAAAACCATTCAAATTTCAATAGCGAACTGTGTGTCGAGATTATTGGGGCGAGCCAATCTTGTTACACGAAAAGTGACTGAAGCTTACACGTTTATGGGACTTGTTAGTGGTGAAGATTTACATAAACAAACAAGTAAAATGAAACAAATTTTATATACAATAGTAATGGTAATAATGACTTTGAAAATAACCTGCAGGTTTGAATTCACGGTTTGCGTACAGCATTTTTTTTTTAGCATTGCGTCTTACTAACCGTCCGGGCTATACGCCTATGTACTAGTTACACTAATGTGTTAGGGATTAGGAAGGTTTGATTTAGAGGTAGTGCATCCACATTTGCGTGGAAAGACCACCCTCAGTGCACCCGACCGGGATAGAGCCCCGATCTCCCCATCTTCGGCAGTCTAGATCAGCATGACTAGCGCGTTAGCCCCCGAGGCGGGTATGTAGAACTTGAATTTAGTAAAGTTGAACTGAAGAACAATGGTAACTGTCGCAATTTTTTTAGGGGTAGGAAAGATGTATCGAAAATAGGCCAATTATAGAGGTTAGGAACTTGAATCTAGAGTAGACTTATTGTAGAGATTGGACACTTGAACCGATAATAGGTCTATTGTATGGATAGGAAATTTGAACTGAGGTAGGCCTATTGTGAAATTTGAACCAAGATTATGCCTATTGTAGGAATCGGGCCCTTGGATCAAGATTATGTCTATTGTAGGGATTGGGCTCTTGAACCAAGACTATGCCTATTGTAGAAATTGGGCACTTGAACCAAGATTATGCCTATTGTAGAAATTGAGCACTTGAACCAAGATTGTGCCTATTGTAGAAATTGAGCACTTGAACCAAGATTGTGCCTATTGTAGAAATTGGGCACTTGAACCAAGGTTATGCCTATTATTGAATTTGAGCACTTGAACCAAGATTATGCCTATTGTAGGGGATGGGCATTTGAACCAAGATTATGCCTATTGTAGAAATTGAGCACTTGACCAAGATTATGCCTATTGTAGGGGATGGGCACTTGAACCAAGATTATACCTATTGTAGAAATTGAGCACTTGAACCAAGATTGTGCCTATTGTAGAGATTGGGCACTTGAACCAAGATTATGCCTATTGAAGGAATCGGGCACTTGAACCAAGGTTATGCCTATTGTAGAAATTGAGCACTTGAACCAAGATTGTGCCTATCGTAGGGGTTGGGCACTTGAACCAAGATTGTGCCTATTGTAGATTGTAGAAATTGGGCACTTGAACCAAGATTATGCCTATTGTAGAAATTGAGCACTTGAACCAAGATTGTGCCTATTGTAGAGATTCGGCACTTGAACCAAGATTATGCTCATCGAAGGATTCGGGCACTTGAACCAAGGTATTGCCTATCGTAGGGGTTGGGCACTTGAACCAAGATCATGCCTATTGTAGGAATTGGGCTCTTGAACCAAGATTATGCCTATTGTAGAAATTGAGCACTTGAACCAATATTGTGCCTATTGTAGAAATTGGGCACTTGAACCAAGGTTATCCTATTGTAGAAATTGAGCACTTGAACCAAGATTGTGCCTATTGTAGAAATTGGGCACTTGAACCGAGATTATGCCTATTGTATAAATTGAGCACTGGAACCAAGATTATGCCTATTGTAGAAATTGAGCACTTGAACCAAGATTATGCCTATTGTAGAAGTTGGGCACTTGAACCAAGATTATGCCTATTGTAGGAATTGGGCTCTTGAACCAAGATTATTGCCTATTGTAGAAATTGGGCACTTGAACCAAGATTGTGCCTATTGTAGAGATTCGGCACTTGAACCAAGATTATGCCTATTGAAGGATTCGGGCACTTGAACCAAGATTATGACTATTGTAGGGGTTGGGCACTTGAACCAAGATTATGCCAATTGTATAAATTGAGCACTTGAACCAAGATTATGCCTAGTGTATAAATTGAGCACTTGAACCAAGATTGTGCCTATTGTAGAGATTGGGCACTTGAACCCAGGGCAGGCTTATTAGAGTGGTAGCTTGGACTAGTAGTAAATTATTTATTATTATTATTATTATTATTATTATTATTATTATTATTATTATTAGCACCGCGTCTTACTACCCATTCGGGTTATATGCTGCTAGTAGTAAAACATGGAGCATATAAAGATAAATGTATCCTCACGTTAAGAAATATATTTAATTTAATTAATACCAAGATAGTAATTATATCAATTTTAACCACAGCAGTTTTCACAAGCCTTAAGGTGTCACGTGGTATAGTGAATAGCACTAGAGAGCCAATGGTAAGGAGATCGAGGTTCGAATATAAACCCTGATTTTGATAGGAAGCTCACTTTCGACCAACAACATTAATTGAAATATCTACCTCAGTGGTCTTGGGGTAAAGTGCTCACATCAGGACCCATTGTTCTTGGGTTCAAACCCAGCTGGAATCGACATATATTTCTTGAGCGATAAAAATCCATAGCACAGCTTCCTTCGGACAGGAATTAAAGCCGTCGGTCTCATGTCGACTGTGGGAAGTAAAATAACTCTGGAATGTATGTGAAAATAACTTTCCCGGCAAAATCGTTAGGCCCTTTCGCTCTTGCTCATAGAAATTCTCGTGTGCTGATATAATCAGTTGGTACAGATAGTGCACGTTAAATACTTCAAACAAATAAAATAAATTAAACAAACATTGATTGAAATTCACTCAAATTTGTTATTCTAAAAGTATGACTTATTTGATTTATTAATTATAAAGTTCATCTAAAAAGGTATTAAAAGCTTTCAATAATACTTAGTTATATAGTTATTTATCTTTGCAATATTAACTAAATGAACTAAGAATGTAAATAAAATTGTAATATTTTTTCCCCGTACTGTGTCAAGAAGAGTTTCCAGTTTTCAAAGAATGGGCTTCCAATGAAAATTAGACTGAAGGTGCCGTCTACTGAGGAGGTGAGGTTGTGAAGAAAGGAGGGTGAGGCGCACTTGCTCTAAGATGTCCTCCCAATCTTTATCTCCTAGACTAGGCAGAAATCTTTCATAACATTGGTGTTGAACTCAACAAATAAACAATTTTTACTCTTGATGTTCGTATGTTGCTTCCCATACAATACATATTTCATTGAGTATTGAAGTTCCAAGACATAAGATGTAAACATACGATACTGTACCCTAGGCCCAATTTTTGATTATATATTGTAGGAACTCCACTTACTGTAGTACAGGCATGAACAAAAACAAATCTTTGGATGTTTTTTCTTCACTGCGTTTCACTACTTGTTACTGGTTATACGCTTATGTATTTATAATTAATAATACGCTAGTATGATAGGATTGAGGAGGTATAATTTCTATCAAATGTATCCCACCTAAATAAACGTGGAGGAAGAGTGAAAAACCATTTTAAAAAAATACCAACTTAATGCACTCTGCCGAGATTCAAACAACGAACCCTCGATCAAGGGCAAACTGGTTCAGACTAGTCTGATGCCCTAGTCCACGTGCTTATATTTTCAAATTATAATATATAGCTTATTTTGAAATAATTGAATCCATTTACTAAGGTCAAGCCCAAATTGTTATTAGTCAACAATTCCTATTTTTAGCTTAACTAGTTCGTACCCGCTTCGGTGGCCACATGGTCTAAGGCGTCAATCTAGCAATAGATTAGGCTGCTGATGACGGAGATATTGGGGGGGTTCAATCCCGGTTGGGTTTACTGAGGGTAGATTTTTAAAATGGTTTTCCTCTCTCCCTCCACGTGAATGCTGGTATACTTCCTCAAATTTAACTTTTCTCATGCCTATCACATTAGAGTAATTAGCACATAGGCGTCTAGCCCAAATGGGTAGTAAAACGTGATGCTAAATAGAGTTTCTTCTTTTTTTTGGCACTGCGTTTAACTACGAGATTAGTTCGTACAATGTTTGAAGCCTTAGGAAGTATATTATGTTTGAGTAGCAAACTACTTGCATCTAGAACGGAATTATTAATTACAGCCGATTGAAACTAAAAAAAAAAAAAAGTTGTGGTAGAAAGAAAAGTTAAGAATCTAAATACATATTTCTTTCCGGTCAACATTGAAAACCTTTTACTTATTATTAATGTTACTTTATAGGTATCGATTTTATCCATATAAAGTGACAGTTGAAGATAAAATGACTTGAAGTCGAAGATATAAAAGTAGTTTTAACTTTTACAACTGTAAGATACTGTCCCTCCTATCAAAATCCCATCATAAATGTTATTCTGGACTAAATATTTTAGTAATCAAAGATAGTTTGTATTATTCATTAGTGCCCTATAGTGCAGGTAATGACTGTAAACAACTTATTGTTTATAGCACCACGTCTTACTACCGGGTCAGGATCATATGTTCTTAACTAAGGAAACATATTTTAGAAAGTGAATAGTAAGGAACTGTACCATCATTTATCCGGAAAAAGAATCTAGTAAATAACGCTATAAGGCACACGGATGGAGATCGAATTCCTGTCCTTTCTAATACCTTTATGTACAAAAATCATCTTTTTGAACACCCGAATAGGTGGGTCCGTTGGTAAAGGTGGCAGTCTCGTGTCCTCTTTATTCCTTTAATGGGTAGGTCAGGGTTCGAACTACAGCTGGGTGTACTGAAGCACCCCTCCCACCCTAATTGTTTCCCACCCAACCAAATGAATTGAAAATATGTGTATAGCCCGGATGGTAAGACGCGGAATACGAAAAAATTGGAGAGACATTCATTCACATCGGGCATGCCAAACTTCCGACCCAGCCCATAATCCTTTGCGACCAGCATACACTGTGTTCCAATTATTAATTTTTTCATCAAAATTACTTTAAGACATTATCACATTTATTTGAATAAAATTAAAAATCTTTAAAAAGGCAGTCAATTAAAAAAAATCTTGATCAAACCGTCTAAAATTAATGGGAAAAATAGGCAAGACTTATTATTTTTCTAAAAAAAAAATATTTTTGTATTATAAAGATAATAAGTTAAGCTCGCAATAATCCATTTATTTTAAATGCATCCCCCTCACCATTTTAAATTTTCAATATTACCTTTATGATCAAACGAACTTGACACACCTGGTTTATATGATTAATCATATCTTAACTTTCCCCTAAGATACAGGTAGGCAACATCGGTATTGAAATTCCTCTTTTCGCTTCTGTTTTCCTGTTACCAACTGTACTTGCCTCAAGCAAACTTTACATATGTAATTATATTGTTTGTTACTCCTTCTCCAGAGAAGTGTTCAGTATATTTATATGAAGTGATAAAACATCTGAAGAAGGGGACTGTTAGGGGTATCACTATCCAAAAGTTGACATATATCCGCCTTTAACAGATGAATAATGTTTCAAGATTTATCCATCCGTTTGTAATATTATAGTGTTTTTTTTCCAGCGCTCTGGCTAACTTTGTAACATTGTCAGTTTAGTAAAGACATGATTTACCTTTGATCTAATATTCAAATCATAATAAAAGACTCTTAAGCGTATTAGAAAACAAAACTATATAATTGTAGTGATGATTTTAAACACATGTTTTATTTGAGTATTTAAGGTGGGGATTTAGGGAACGCGAGAAAAGGTTAGTGTTTTTACAGTTTTTATAGCAAAACATTTTTTGGTCAAAACAAACTAAATATTTCTCCAGTAGAAACAAGGAGTTTAATTTTTTTCACATGGTAATATCAACAGTTCTTGAATATCTGTCAAGTGTGTCCTGGAAATTAATGACAACATTTTCTCTTCATTTCAAAAGTTGGTCATCTAATGCTGCCATACTCATGAAAGATATTAAACAAATGTTGATATCACCATGTGAAGAAAGCTAAACTCTATGTTTCTACTGGAGCAATATTTAATTAATTTTGGCCAAAAATTGTTTTGCTAAGAAAACTGCAAAAACACCCACCTCTTCTCGAGTCCCCTACACTCTCAGACCTTAAGTAATACAAATAATAAATAAATACCCAAATAAAATAGGTCAAGTGGCATATCTACACATTTTAACGGTAAGGGTGTGGTTTTTGTTATTTGGTACTCCTGACTCTTAACTTGGGAAGCCGGGGCTGGACCTCAACAAGGCCAACTGGGTCTTGTTAACTTTTTCATCTTTAATTTTTTTAATCTCTATTCTGGTGATTGCTGGTGCAGTTGCTTAAGAATCCCCCTCTAAATCGTGTTAAAAAAATAGATTTGATGGGGCGATTTAGTTTTACATTCGCCCTTCACGCAAAAGCACGTGTGTATTTTCTTCGAAATTCTATCTTTCGCATCATCCCATCATTGTAAATCCGTGTATAACCCGGACGGATTGTAGGACGCGCAGCACTAAATTCACTCACTTTGGTGGTCGAATGGTATAAGGCAGGGATGGTGAAACTTTCCCAACCAGTGTGCCACTTGAGGACGAGCCGAGTTTTGAACTAGCCTAGTGTGCCACCTATTCACGTTTTTTAATGAGTATTGAAAAATTGAGACTGGTTGAGTATTATGAATAGCTCAGATCAAATTGTAAATATTTTAATATTTCCTAAATATTAAGGAAGGTTAGATTTATTAAATTATCAAAGTGAGTGTCTTAGACAATATTAATTTCAATAATTCAAAGTAAATACATTGAAATAAAGGGCCAATATATTAATATATATGTATTTTGCTATCCAAGATATAATATTAATGTTCGGTTCATAATTTGTTGTCTTCAACGGCACACAAGATGTATTTAAGCACGAACAAAGATGATTTCAAACCATTTAACTTCACAAATTTCATTGTGATATGACAATGAATGTCATGGCTTTAGAAATATAATTTACTTTAAATCATTCTACCAACTTGGGAGAAAGTTGTATTTAGTGTTTATTCTTTTCATGTTGACGTTCCACCTAAATCATGTTCGCGTGTCACTCAGTGGTACGCGTGCCTTAAATTTACCATCCCTGGTATGAGGCGTCACTCTCGTGTTAGACTGAATTTCTGACGATGGGGGATATCGGGATTTGGATCCCGGTTGGGTGTACTAGGGGTATTTTCTTTTCTAAATAGTTTGCGACTTTTCTTCCACGCAAATTCGGGTATATTTTTCAAAATTTTAACTTCCTCATCCTTACTCTTGTAGTATAGATATTATAACGGGTGCAGACACACATAAAAAGCGCTGAACCTGAGGCAGGTTGTAATAAGATGTCGGTGCATCTATGGGACGGCTGCCAAGCACCCCACACTCGTGCGCGAGAGGCGGGCTAATGCCTCGTGGAATGTGTGACAAGAGCAGGATTACACACTCTTCTCATCACATTTATCATAAGCATTGTTACCACCACCTCACCCCGCCTTCTCACTCCCAGTCTCTCACACAGATACGCTAGCTTTGTCAACGAGGAGAACACAATAGAATCATCATCTCTCTCCCGCGGAGCAGTGGACACACTCTTTTTATGGCGACCTTGAGATGTTTACACTCATTGTTAATGTTTCTATTTTTTTTTATTTTACGTTTCTTTACTTTACCTACGTTCTGGTTTTATTGGTAGGCTTTAGTTGCCAGTGTTGTGGCTTTTTTGATGATTTAAAACTTTATCATTTATGGGTGCATGGGAAGAAGGGTGAACTTTAAGGTGGGAGTGTAGGAAACGCGAGAAAAGGTCAGTATTTTTGCATATTTTTATATAATTTTTTTTGGGTCTAATAAATCAAGGATTTCTCCAGTATAAACATAGAGTTTAATTTTCTTCACATGGTGATATCAACAGGTGTTGAAAATCTGTCATTATTATAACGGAGTTAGATGATAAACTTTCTAAATGAGGAGAAAGAATTGTCATTAAATTCCAGGACACCCTGCGTCCAGCCGTAGTACTGTGATGAATTTGGCAGCCGCGGCAAGATTTTAAGAAGATAAAGCATTCGCCATGATGATGAGCCCCCCATATTCAACATGCTTAGATGGGAGCAGGGATAAGGCACCACATTTAGATGATGGGAGCAGGGACGAGGCACCACATTTACGTTATGGGAGCAGGGACAAGGCACCACACTTAGATTATGGTAGCAGGGACGAGGCACCACATTTAGATTATGGGAGCAGGGACGAGGCACCACATTTAGGTTATGGGAGCAGGGACAAGGCACCACACTTAGATTATGGTAGCAGGGACGAGGCACCACATTTAGGTTATGGGAGCAGGGACAAGGCACCACACTTAGATTATGGGAGTAGGGACAAGGCACCACACTTAGATTATGAGAACAGGGAAAATGCACCACACTTAGATGATGGGGGCAGAGACGAGGCACCACATTTAGATTATGGGAGCAGGGACAAGGAACCACACTTAGATTATGGTAGCAGGGACGAGGCACCACATTTAGATTATGGGAGCAGGGACGAGGCACCACATTTAGTGTTATGGGAGCAGGGACAAGGCACCACACTTAGATTATGGTAGCAGGGACGAGGCACCACATTTAGATTATGGAAGCAAGGACAAGGCACCACACTTAGATTATGGGAGTAGGGACAAGGCACCACACTTAGATTATGAGAACAGGGAAAAGGCACCACACTTTGATGATGGGAGCAGGGACGAGGCACCACATTTAGATGATGGTAGCAGGGACAAGGCACCACACTTAGATTATGGGAGCAGGGAAAAGGCACCACACTTATATGATGGGAGCAGGGACGAGGCACCACATTTAGATGATGGCAGCAGGGACAAGGCACCACACTTAGATTATGGGAGCAGGGACGAGGCATCACATTTAGATGATGGCAGTAGGGACAAGGCACCACACTTAGATTATGGCAGCAGGGACAAGGCACCACACTTAGATTATGAGAGCAGGGAAAAGGCACCACACTTAGATGATGGGAGCGGGGACAAGGCACCACACATTTTGCTAATTACTTGATTGTATTTATCTTCTTTGTACTATCGCGCGAGGTCACTCTCTTAGATTTTCCACCATAAACTCCTATAATGTCAAATTCTAAGGTTAAGGCTAGGTTAGGTTAGGTAAAGTAAGTTAGATTAGTGGAAAAGAAAGCATACAATTATTGAGGCATTTCGAATATTAGTGCATTGCCACGATCTAATTTCAGGTTACAGATCGAAATAATGAAACGTGCTTGGGTCTATAAATCTGAATGGGGTGGACGCAAATCTCACGACATTATCTTTGGCTACCACAAATCCCACCGATCGCAAGTCCCACACTCTAAAGTCCCACGTAGCCGATGTAAGTACCATTTAAATACTGACTATTTATCTAATCCATATATCGAATACATAATTGTTTTTGTGGGATTCAAAGAGGTAAAAAAAAGGTAATTTTTTGGTATTGTTTATTTGTCTTGAATTTAACGGCCAAGTTAATAAGACGTATAACTCACGCTAAAAAGTAGACTCTTAATCTGGAACTCATAATGCTTACTTTTTCTTTCCACAAGGTTTGTGAGAATGGTTTTAATGAGTAACGTAGGCTTTTATTTGCTACTTAAATAGAAGTGTTTTTTTTTATTACAGTCCAAAATAATAATTTACATTTTACACCCACAACGTTTGTATACCATGTAACCATTAAGAAGTTTCACTTAATGATGAGTACAAATAAAATCAAAAGTGCAATAATTAAATCTTAAAATACCTACTTATAACATTTTTGTGTAAAAAATATGTTTTTCTAATACCGTCTTAAACAGTAAAAATCTTTAAATTGAACCATTCTATTTTAATTTTTATTCTAAAAGTATCGCTGGCTATAATATATAAACTTTTTGTGCAGGTATACTCTTATTCTCAGAGGCGTGTCAAGAAAAATGTAAAGAGGGGCTATGTAATAAAACTTAACATATATATATATATATATATATATATATTCTTAATTTTATAAAATTTTAAGTCATATTTTTCACACATAGTAATAGATCTGACCCTAAAAAAAGTATTTACAAATTCTTAATATATTCGATTTTAAAGTGGTTCATGTTTTAATACATTATTTGCATTCATCAGAATCAAGGCTGCCAACATAAATAGCCTAGCTATTGAATGTTATATGTAACCGAATGGAAATCAATCCAGTAGACTTTAAACTAGTGCTTGATTAAGGGACTTTTCAAAGATATTATAGAGTTTTGCGCATTATTTATTGATATGATTATTATTATTATTATTAGCACCGCGTCTTACTACCCGTTCGGGTTGTACGCACTTACACTAATGTGTAATGGTAGGGTGATTGTGAGATGAAATGGAGGACCTACAGTTTAACGTGGAATCTGAACCACGGTGGAGGACTGGCATTCCTCACATTCACAAGTTGTGATTAATACACAAGATATGTCAGAGGGGAAGGAAGGTTTTGGCAATCAGATAAATCTGTGCCGGAACCGAGGATTGAACTCCAGACCACCAGCACAGAAGTCTGACAGCCTACCCCTAGACCACCAGGTCACCTGCAAATGCTATTAATGTTGACCATAATACAATGGGTTTGTCTATTATACAATTTTTTTCTTCCCAAATCCCTAAAGTATTGTTTTGTTTGTAACAAACAGTAAATCATTAAGCCCCAGGTCTCGATAACTATAACGTTCTCCACTTGGATTGCTTTCCTAATTCTGCAAGATGTTGTATTTTTTATTCAAAATACCTTACATTTCAACTTATTACGTCATTTTAGCTGTAATTCAGCAGTAATTAGATGTGAACTTACAGAATTTAAAGTGGCTCTGTGAAAATAAGTGGGGCACAATATTAGATTATCGTGATCGGAAATTGAAGTCGTAACGTTCCGCATATTATTACCGGTCTGGGCTGTCCACTTATTTACATTAAGAGGTAGGGTGTAGAAAGGTAGAATTTGGAAGTGTACTCGCATTTTCTTCTAAGGAGTCTAAGAAATAGGAAGCAGAGGTGGAAATCCATATATAGGGCTATTGGGACACTAAGTTTCACAAATATTTATAATATTAAAAACACTTCGGTATAGATGTGAAATAGCTAATGATTAAAATAAAATTATATAAATTAAATGGTCAAATTTGCATTTTATTCATTTATTTTATTAGTAAAAATATATATTTATAATGCTAAGTTGTTTATTGAAAGTATGTGTGCGTGCATATTTCATAATACATTTTTGGGTGAGAGATAAACTTTTTTTGCGATACATTTTTAAAGATCCTACCAACCGAAAATAAAATGTATATATAATTATTGGAAATAGTTGTTTATTAAGTGTTGTTTGTAGGACTATATTAAGTTGACGGGACTACTAAATATATCTTCGGCGCGCGCCACAAACTAATAAGATTTGGACCTTGGGATTAAAAACGTTGAGCCATCCTGGTCTAAGGCATCACTCTAGCAATAGACTGGATTGTCAATGATGGATAGATTGGGGTTTGAATCCCGGTTGGGTGTAGGGAGAGTGGTTTTCCATAAATTATTTCCATCTCTCCCTCCACGCAAACGTGTGTATACTTCCTCTTAATTCAACCTTCCTCATCTTTATCTCTCTAATGTAAAACGTGGTGATAAAGGAAAAACATATTAAATAATATTATTAACTTAATTTATGATTAATAAATATTATTTTATAAATTATTATAATAATACCTATACATTGATTTTTTACCTTTCACAAAATAATGTTGCTTATGTATTAGTGGTAGGAATTACAATTTAGACATAATACGCTTTTCAAGAATATTCCAAAGCATCCAAACGTTAGTGTCTAAGGTTTAATTGACAACAAAAATACAAACTTTAAAAATACCACTTATCTGAATATTTCTAAAAGATAAAATTTAGCGTAGTATATAATATAATAGTAACATATCTATATCTAATATAGTAATAAGATAATTTGCCAGGATAACTAAAATAAAACAAAACTAAAATAATATATAACTCAATTAATAGTCATGGTGAACTTTGAAGATTCATAATTTTTTCCAAATAATCAAACGAAGCAAGTAGCTGGTCTTCAGTATCGAAATATCAACAAAGATGCTATGAGTTCTATTACCTTCATATTTGGCAGTTGGTGTAAATTTTAATAGCTTTTGAAAACTATGAGCTTTTTATTTTAATGTTGGATCATCTGCACCGCTATTTTATATTTTGTAAAATATTCTTTATATATCTATTCAACTATACTTTATTTTTCTAGCAGAGCTTTTGAGGAAACTGAAAAATTAGTAATAATGATGGCTTAGAAATAACTAGATTTATACCTTATCACTGAAGTTCGTTTCCAGTGAGTATTAAAATATAATTTGACCATATTTGGGTAATTTATCTTTATTGATTGATTGAATGGAATTTTTACAGTATACTTCAATAGTGATTTATCGTGAATGTCACAAGGTATTAAAATCCTCTCTCCATTCTTTTTACATTCTATTAGATTTACATGACAAAATTAATATTATGGAAAATATGGTCGGACTGATTTTGAACCACTTGTTGCGCCAGCTTTTGAAAACAGGTATTTCGAAGGACCGGTAGCATGATAATTAGTTATCTAATGGTTTAAGCTACAGCGTGTGGCTCTTCATCTAAGAACTCTTAGATTATGAGATGAGAAGGAATGTCGAATATGATATGTTGCTCTCTGAAAGGTATCTATCGCACACCTTGTTAAAAGTCTGCACGGTTGACATGATTCAAGGTGTTGGTTGTTGACTCACCGAAACGACAAACACATCTTCCCTCTCCTCGTCGGGAAGTCAACCCGGTCTAAAAACGAGCTGTCAAAATATTTGCCGGTACATTGAGATAAATAATGTCATATTACATACGCTTGTGAGAGTGCATTCTACATTCGCTTGACCAATGAGAGGACCGTGTTTGTGTCACTGTGTGCGTTCCTTATAATTTTGGAATAATTTCTAGATCTAGACCAAACTCAGGAACAAAAAAAAACTTGAATGGGTTTTATTTCTTTATTTTTCGATAACCATTTATTTCCAACGCTGTCTACTTTTATATTTATTTGAGGTACGTGCTCTTTCTGAACTGACTGATTATATCAGCCCACAATATTTCTATGAGCGATAGTGAAAGGGCCTACAAATATTGCCGGGAAAGGTATTTTCACATACATTACAGGGTTCTTTAACACGCCACAATTACCATGGGACCACAGGCTTTTATTCCCCTCCGAAAGAAGTTGTGCTACGGATTTTTATCGCTCAAGAAAAATCTTTCAACTCCGGCTGGGTTTGAACCTACGAACATCGGGTTCTGAGGCGAGCACTTTATCACAAGAATACCAAGATTGATTACTTCCAAAGCTAAGCCAAATTAATATCGTTTATGTTTGATACTGAAAGCTTACTATCGTTAAACGTTTGGCCACGCTTATATTTGTGTTGTCGAATTTAAAGCTAAGAACATTTACACAGGCCCAATTATACATCCAAATATAAGAAAGGGGTTTATAAAGTTTATATGAATTATAAAACAAATATTTATTCCCCTATTTAAAAAAAAATCCTTCTATTTTAAGTCATAATATTATGGGTAAGCAGAGCTTGTTAAAATTTTACATGTGATATTATGTTCACTCCCACTCAGTCTCCATTCGACCAATCATAGTCCAGTTTTCATTGGAAGGACCTTATTGGACAGCTATAAAAGTTATTAGATCTATTTACACGTATTAATACTTCAGGTCCTGTGATCTGCTGCTCATACTCACAATAGAGTGTATTGCCGATAATGAGGAGGTCAAGGTTCGATTACCGTTGGGTGTACTGAGGGTGATTTTCCCTAAATAGTTTACCACTCTACGTTCACGCAAATACGGGTGTACTACCTTTAAACATATACCTCCCTCATCCTTAACTTGTTAGTGTACATTTGAGGATAGGCTGAGTGGGAAATAAGATGCAGTGAAGCCCGCTTTGATGGCCGCATGGTTTAGGGCGTCACTCTTTCAATAGACTAGACTATCGATGAGGAAGAGATGGTGGTTTGATCCCGTTCTGGTGTACTGAGGGCAGTTTTTACTAAATGGTTTTCCACTCTCCATACAAATGAGAGTATACTTTATCTAAATTCAACCTGCCTCATCCATAACCCACTAGCATAATTAGTACAGAGGCGTACAAGCCGAATGGGTAGTAAGAAGCTGTGCTAAAATTAAGCGGTGCATGCAAAAACAAACTTTGCTTTCGTTCGGTATAGCGCTGTCGGAATACAATCAAAGAAGCTAAAATTAATACAACTAATCGATTTATCCTTTAACATTTTTTAATTAGTTAAACTATACAAAATAAAACCTTTTTAAATTCTGTTAAATAAATTATGCACTGATGCTTTTTTGGATCCAAGTGATTACTTAGAACTTTTTATTATTTTTAAAAATAATAATTATTAAATAGTTAGGATTTAAGTAACTCTGTACAGTAATGTATTAATAAAAATTCAAAATTCTCCTTAGCAATGGTCATAACTGAATTTGGCCCTCAACACTTTTAAGCACAAATTAACTAAGCTATATTCTAAAAATATTTTTTGGAAATTTATTCTAAAATCTGTGTATAGCTTACAAAAAAAAATTGTTAACATGATTTGAAAATTCTTTTTAATATGTAGACATTTGGCTACATTAGGCATTGGTATTTTTTTAAATATAAAAAATGATTAAAAAACATCATAACCATAATATGACCACACCGGGCTGGAAAGGGTTGTAATCTTTTCCAACCACCTTGTAACAGAGACGGCATTGCACTATAAAGGAAACGGGTGTTAGTTCCCTCCCCTGCCCCCCCCCTCCTCACACCGACCTTAACTCTACTTTATTTTAGAACTCTATTTTCTTTCCCCTTTGGCTAAAATGTAAATGTATTCGTTCACATCGAAAGTTATTCATGAAATAATGTGAAACGAGTTGGTTAAAAGACAAACTGACACATTCATTGGAAACTATCGGAAGTTTGATTAATGTTTTTGTAAAAGGACTGTTAAATGTCAGCTGAATAAATTATTCAGCTTGTTTTTTAAAACGTCATCGAGTGTCAAGAGATAAATAGTTGATTATTTATAAATGATTTTGGGTCTTGACACTGGATGTTTCTAAAAATATTTTTCTCTTATGTTATTAATCGTTTATTTTTGGGGATATGTTATAATTTTATCCTTCAGTACTAAAAGGCTTAAAATCATTTCAATTTTACTGATGTATTGTTATTCTAAACGTTCTATTTTTGATTTATTAAATTCTAGCCATCCCGTATGGCGTTGCCCGTGACCCACCAAAAAATTTGTTAAAAATAGACTAATTAAAAAGCTAATTAAACATTTAAAAATCCGGCTTCGAGGTGCATTCGGACCCTCTTCCGTCCACCTATGTTAAAAAAATTCAGATCTCTGCGTGCCGTAGATTTGGCTGGGCATCGCACACAAACAAACAAACAAACAAACAAACACACACACACAAACACTTCCTTTTATTATTATATATCTTCTATAGTAATAAAAGGAAGTATTTGTCTGTATGTTTTTTTGTGTGCGATGCCCAGCCAAATCTACGGCACGCAGAGATATAAAATTCTTAACATAGGTGGATGAAAGGGGGTCCGAATGCACCTCGAAGCCGGATTTTTAAATTTTAATTAGCTTTTTAATTAGGTTATTTTTAACAAACTTTTTAAGAAAATATTTTTAAAATGGCTTAGAATTACGTTTCAGAGATAACGTTTCCATTTGAAATCGAGCACCATGGGAGGGGGGG